>PVKN010001009.1:7878-58980 GCA_004027915.1 Capromys pilorides | reverse complement strand
CCATCATTGGTAGGGGAGGATTCTCTGCTCCCACGTGGGATGAGAGCATCACACAGGAGCCTAGGAGGAAAGCACAGTGCTGTGCGGTCCCTTCTGAAAGACAGTGCTACAGCTTACGGGACAAATGACACTGCTGGGAGACAAGGCAAAGCCACTGTGCGGAGGGTGTAGGGGAGGTGACCATGGCTGTGTCCTCCCTAAACCATATCACTTGACTTCTCCCCTTCTAGATTCCTTTACTCTCCAGAAAGCAAACTACTGTCTCATTTAAGTGAAGGCCCAGAGGGATGAAGCGACTTACTCCAGAGCTCCCTCAGTAGAAAAGGTAGAAGAACCCACCTGAGAGACCCATGGCATTCTGGGCCCCACCGGCCCCACACCTGGGCAGCCTCTGACACAGTGCTCAGGGAGGCAGCTGTACTTGTGGCCAGCCCACCTGCAGTGCCACCCACGGGGGCCTACAGAAGCCACGTCACGAACTGCAGCCAGGTGAGTGTGGTGTGTGTTAATGCTTGCCTGGAAACAGAGGGGCAGATACTGTGGCTTTCTGGTCTCCCCTCACATTCCATTCCCTCCGGTTTTTGGTGGGTCTTTATGGTCCAAACCTCTCTAGTGCACACATCAGGGATGACTGCCTCGGGGAGCTAAGTTCTGCAGTCTGAACTGCCTCAGAGGAGGTTCTCTTTAGGCCACAGTCCAGGGTCAGGCAGAGGAGCCCAGCTCTAGAAGTATCCACCAGGCCAGACCGTTACCCTAGCCCCCTCAAAGCTATTGCTGCCTCCCAGGTCAGGGTTCTAGGAAGTTCAATGGGTTCTAGGCCCCAGCTGAAGCTTAACAAGGGGCAGCCCCTACTTTGTAAGACCTGGACACTTGAGTCAGGGCTGTCCCACGAGGCAGTTGGCAGAGCCTGGGCACTCCTCCCCCTCAGTGGGAGCCAAGCTGTCCTGCCGGCCCAGGAGGTGGGTAGGGGACTGTTGAGCTTTCAACAAGGCAAGCGGGCCAGGGAGAAAATGGCACTGAGCCTTCATCCTTGAAGGTACTGGGCTAGCCTCACAGAGCAGAGGATATACCCAGGGGTCCCAGTCTCTGCCTTTCTGATTCCACATGCATGACCCTGCACAACTGCAGAAGAAGCAGGCAGGGACGGGGACTGCCACAGGACTCTTAACTTTCATCTAACCAAGTACAAGCCTGGGAAAGGTCTATGCATGGCTGTCTGCTCCAGGTACTTAGGACACAAGCCACTCTCCGCACTGCCCACTTTACACAGCCGAGCAGAACACTGCTTTGTCTTACACTTTGAAGGGCACTCGCGGTGTTCACTACCATTCAGCCGGAACACCTGAGATCACACCAGCAGGGAAGACTGCTTGGAGCAGGTAGCCTGAGAACCAACACTGGAAGGAGGCTCACCGATGCGTCAGAAGGACACCAGAGGGGACAAAGCAAGTACAAAGGTCAGATCACAGTGAGCTGGGGACAGGGGATGCCATGAGTCAGACAGGCTGGTAGAGGCTAAAGCATGAGAGGCACCTGGCATTGATTCTGGAGGATATGGGAAGCCAAGGGAATGATAGGACCTGATTAAGGTCTCTAAGCGGTCCCTACGGATCTGGAGCCGGTAGTGGGAAGAAGAGGATAAGTGACAACCCAGGGAGACTAGCCAAGGGGCTGCTGTGGGGGCAAAGATGATCAGGACCATGCCGCTCGGGGGGAGGAGGGGGTGTGGATGGGTCTTCAGTACATTTCAGGCAGGGCCGCAGGGCTTGCAGGATTAAGAGCTAAGGAGGAATTGGGTAGCTCCTGGGCTTGTGGCCTCAGTGCCTGGGTGGATAATGCCACTACATATGGAGGTGGAGAGAAGGGGTGGGAAGAAAAAGACGTTTCTGGGGAAGGGGGAGAACCCAGGTGGTGGTGCATCAGTTTCTGCGCTGCCTCGTGATCTCTGAGCACAGAGGTCACAGGTGGCAGGGGTTGCCTCTGCTATCTTGCCCTGACCTCCATTCCTGGAGCTCTGCATCTCAAGGAACATCCGTCTGCACCAGGTGCATTTGGCACAATCGAGGTTCTACTGCCTGACCCCTGGATCTAAACAAGCTAGCTGCTGATTACCCAGCTCTGCTAAACCACTTGCAACTCTGATTCAGACATTGCCTGTATGTGCTGCACCTTTCTTTCTCTGCACCCCCTCGGACCCCTGCCTGCCACCCCAGCATTCTCCAGGGCCAAAGTAGCCCCTGCAGCCATCCCAACACCTGCTTCTCCTGAGCAGGGCCTGGCCCCTTCATCTTAGCCCCTGGAAAACAGGCCCTCAGATTTGCACATGGTCTCTGCTTGCCCCATGCACCCACTCACCTGTGCCACCTCCGGCCTGACGCTGAACGTGTCTAGCCAGTCTCGGAAGCGTGGGTAGCTGTTGAGCTCGGGAGTCCTGTCATCCGGGGCCACGCTGAGCTTGCACTGCCGCTGCTTACAGATATACCGCACCAGCCTCGCCTGCAGGAAGTACAGGAAGAAAGCACATTCAGTGGCGTCACAAGCATGTGGCAGCCACAACAGCCATGCCACCAGGAGGGGAGCCTGCAGGACCCCTATGTAGATGTCCATACACCTGTGAGGCTACACATGGGGAGAGGGAAGAGGAAGAAGAAAGGTCCAGAAGAGCAAGCAAGGGGCCTGGCATCACAAGTCCCCTACTACATCTGAGGCCGGTGACACTGCCTGCCTGGCGTCAGGATCACACTCTGCAGAATAATGGGCAGGACAGTCAGAACAGAGAGCAGGCCAAACGGAAGTGGCTTCACACCTAGAATGGGCCGGGGAGTGGGGAAGTCTTGAGGGTACCGGGAGGTGGGCTACCAGGAGGCCTACAATCAGACCACCTAGGTTGGGCTCCAGCACCTCAACTGCACCCTGGCTCTGTGGCTTTGGAGAAATTACTCAAGGCTCCTGGGAAAGCCTTGGTTTCTTCCTTCAGAAAATGGAGATAATAACAGAAGCTGGGAGTAAGAAGAGACAAAATGCTCAGCACTTGCTGTGTGCATGGCGGGTACCCAACATGCTGGCCACTGCTGGGCGGGGACAGAGCTAGTAAGAACCCTAGCCTTGGGCTCCACACAGGTGCTCGGGGATGTGAGCCCTGGGATGCAAGCAAACTCCACATGGCTGTGTGCATCTCCTACAGGAGGAGTATCCAGCGCTTTCCAAAGACTCTCAGACACGGTATATGTGTACAAGGACAGCCTGACTTAGGTCAGACTGGACTGATAAAAAGAGGGGAGACTATTCCAACCAGAGGGAGCAGACATGAACCTACCACCCCAGGAGAACCCAGGAGCCGCCTGGTTTGGCTGAGATCTAGTGATCTAGTGACCAGTGAGAGCTGCTGAGATGGTGGCAAAAGTCCGTTGGCCTCCCACTTCCAAGAATCCCCAAAACGGAGGCACCCAGCCAGGTGCGAAGGTGCCCACTTCTAATCCTAGTACTCTGGGAGGGTGATGACCCCGTCTCAAAAATAAAAAAAGTAAAAGAAGACGTGAAGATGTAGCTTAACGTGAAGGTCTTGGGTTCAATCCTCAAGAGCAGGAGGAAAGAAATGTTTTAAATGCAAGTACCATCTTCAAAGTGTGGCATATACCCCTGTTCCTTGGTGACACGCTGCTTCCTTGGGCTTTGTCACCCTCCTCAAGGGTTTAGCAGTCTGGTTGCTAATCGATATTTTTGTCCTTTCATCTGCAAATATTTTAGGATATATCCCAATTAATGAGGATTGTTAACACACTCTCATACAAAATATAAAAAATAATTTTAAATTACAAATAACCAGAAAGGCTTCCCATTTGCAATTAGAACAGGAAGTTACAGCCATGTTGGATCACCTTAGTGATCTGCAGAGCCCTGGAGAGCAATGATTTGATTTATTGGGAGGAGCAGGGTCTGCTGGGACTCAAACTCAGGACCTTATGCTTGCCGGGAAGGCACTGTGCCACCAAGCTATATCCTCAGCAGTGCTTTTAAATATACAAAATTCCTAGGATTACAAAGAAGATCAGTTATATTTAAATACATTTTCCAAAATAATTAAAAGTATAAGAAGGTAATAACATTTCTTCATTAAGGTACTAAATAATATCTAACAGTAAGTCTAACAACTGTAACTCTGAGGTTGTGACAAGGGTTAAACTGCTTTTTGAAATAAAACCGTGACTGTAATATGATATGAAAGTAACTGGAATTCCTACTGGTGACCAGATCCCTTGGTGACTTCGCCTTGTTGCCCCCAACCACACTAAACAGGGTAGTACATTGTAGGTAAGGTTAATGAAAATAAAGGGGCGTTTCTTTTTGTCATCCACATCCATGGACCACCCTGAATTCCATCCACAGGCCCCAGGTAAAGGATTCCTGTGGCTACAGAGACAGGAGCATAAAAGGAGACCCACAATGATAATAAAACCTGCTACACACTGGCCTTCATGACATTTCCCCTGGACACTAATTGGGACCCATCACTAATCTGTCAAGTCCCGACTCAGCCCACTCAGGTCACTGGCCTTCTCTCATGTGGCCCCAAACTAAATCCTGCAACTTTCAGGGTGCCAGAAGGTTCAACAAGTGGAGAGAGCACTGCCAGAGGGGAAACACTGGATCAAAACCAAAATGAGCCCATTCAATGGTATGGTTTTGATATATGGTGAAAGTATTGATAAAAAAGGCAAACCTAGGCATCCCTGCACCAGCCACACCTCTGCTACTCGGGAAAGACAGCACTAATCAAGCACAGCTGAGGCAGGCTCAAAGCTCTGAGCAGACATTGCAAATCAAACACTCTTTGCTGAGGCTCATAACCCCCATTCACCACATACGTTAAGACATCCATTTGCCATTACTATAAGCATATTTGGGGCATGACGTTTACAGTTGAAATGATACAAATGCCACTTCTAGGGCTGGCGAGATGGTTCAGCAGTCTAAAGCTCCTGCTTAGGAAAGCTTAGGCAACTGCAGGGACTGCAGTTCGATCCCTGGCACCATATGCTGCACCATCCCTACGCCCAGGGTGGGCTGAGCCATAATAACAATAATAACAACAACAATAATAAAATGCCACTTATATTCTGCACACCTAAGTAGGGGTGTTCACGTCCTTCCCAACAAGGCCAGAGAGACCAACTCCAAAATCAGGGCCAGGCCTCCTGTTCCAGGCTGATCTCCAGTCCACTGGCTCCTTGAGGAGCTGTGCCCTGTAGCTACACACTCACAAGCCATTCCTTGCAAAACCTTTGCTTAGTTTCCTACCTCTGGGCTTCTGCTGAAATTGTGTTTCTACTCTGAGGGCCCTCCCTTTGCCCAGAGACTTCCCAGGCCAAGTCAGGATTCCTCTCCCCTCTGCCACTCTAACACAGCTCTGACCACAGGAGGCCTCACACTCAAACTAACAGCTCTGAGCAGGTCTCCCCAGCAGACCTGAGCTCCCAGGAATGGGGCAACACATGCTTTTGAGATGACAACCACCACTTACTGGTTATGTGACCTCAAGGGAAGTAATTCATTTTTCAGAGTTCACTCATCTGCAAAGCAAGAATAACTAGCTCATACTGAAATGACAAGCCAGGGCCCCTGGCATTCATCAGATCAGGGACTGTGCCCACCTCATTCATTTTTATCCCCACAATACTTTACTGCACCTGCATGTGACATGTGTTCTAACCCTGGCTGAGGCAGTAACACATGGCCTTCATCCCACATTCCCCACAGCATGCCCTTCCCTCCATTCCAAACAGCTCTCAAAGAGCAGCTTCAAAGCGCTGGCCAAAGACAGGACCATCAATCAAACAGCCGTGCAAACTCAAAACCACTCTTTTCCACATTAACTGAAGAGGCTGGGCTCCTGGCACTGGTCTCTTGGCACCAATAGCAGCAGCCTTAAAGGTCGCCCCATCACCAGCGTGGGGTTTCATGGGCTACCCTTCTGGAGTGATTAATAATAGATCCACTCCACACAAATCCTTGGCAAACAGCCAGCTGATGCAAACAGAGCCAACCAGGCCTGGCCTGAGCCAATGTGCCAGCCTTCTCTGGGTCTCCCCTTCCAACCTGCCCAGCCCTCTTTGGCCTCGAGGTGCTGTCCCTGTGCCAGGCAGGCTCTTCCCAGGGATCCCTCAGCCTACGCACAGCTGACAACCCCTTCTTCCAGGAAGCCTTCCCGAGCCTTCAAGGTACCCACGGCATACCCAACCTAGAGCAGTGGAAAGCAAACACCAGGTGAGCACAGGAGTCTGAGCCAAAAATGACAGTGATTTCCCAGAGAAGGAGTGAACAGTTTCCGTTCCCAATCCCACCCCACAGTGCTGGGGACTGAACGCAGAGCTGCATGCATGCTAACCAAGTGCTAACCAGTGAGCAACATCCCCAGCTCATCCTACTTTAAAGACTCTTAGAGATCCCTGCTAAAGAATCCAAAGAAGGCCTAAGAACTTGGAATGACTCCTCCATGCACACAGGTAACTCCTACACCCGGGGGTTGGTACTCGGATCAAGGAATGGGAAAAGACACCCTGCTAATGGGTCGGGAGTCCTGGCAGCTGCTATTGCCTGTAGACTCAGGCTCTTCTATTGAGGAGCAGAGCTCCTCTAGCTCACAGAAGACAGCAGCGGCAGCATGCAGTGGCTTCCATAACGGTGAAAAAAAGTGCCACTCTCACTTTTCGGAAAGATTGTAGCAGTCACCAAAGCACCAAAGGGCTATTTTCCCAGACAAACCACAGTGGGGCCGGCCAGGGGCCTACCAGGGGACCTGTCATTGGTGGCGTCATTTTCTCTTACCCACAAAAACCACAAGATATAAATTTTCCGGAATAGAAAAGCACCTGAGGTTCCAGTGATGGGACCAGAAGAGTGAGGGGAAGTCATTAGGACTCTGGCCCCAAAGGAGGGCTTGGGCTGGAACTGAAGGCACCCTAGGCCCAACATTCTTTTGCTTCAGGAGTGTGGATCCCACCCCTACCCTGACACACAGCCTGGTTACAGAAAGAACAGAGGGCTTGAAGGTAGTCCAGACACATGCTAACAGGCATGCAGTAAACAGCAGCCATTCACTAAGGCCCTGGGCTGAAAGAACCAGACCCTGGCCCAGCTCTGATACTTAAAATCAAAGACCTTAGAGAAGCCCCCTAAGCTTAGCTTCAACCCCCCCCCCCCCCCCAACTGTAAAGAGGTACTGTATTGCACTCAGGGCCGAGGGAGCTGCTCTATACAGAAGTGCTTGGGAGGAACAAGAGAAAGACAGACCCTCCAATGGGGCCTGCCACCACCACTGTGGGTTAGTCCAGCCCTACGCATGAGACAGCGCAGCTCCACAAGAAGGACTGGCACTCTGGAGACCAGAGACCAACTGAGAAGCCCCTCGTTACCACTCTCCCCTGGAGGGTGAACACAGGCAAGAGAATCACCTATCAGCCACAGTTTCTTCATCTGTAAAATTCGCCATCTGGTCTACCTAAATGTCTATTATGAAGGTTTACAAGATAAATGTTCAACAAAATGCCGGGATCCAGAGACACCCACTTGGCAGAAGATGGGATGAGTAAGTGTCCTTATCAAGATGTCTTCAGGTCCTCTCATTACCTCTGAGGCAAGAGGAACCTGACTGGGATGACACCCATCTCTGCAATGGGACTAAAGAATCCCCTCCAACCTAGTGTTGGGCTTAAGGATGACACTGATGAAACTCACCACTCAGATAACAGGAGAGCTGAGGCCTGCACTTTCCTGTGTGGTTCTAGAGAACCTGAGCCTTGTTCTTCCTGGAACCCTCACCTCTACCCTCAGCACCAGAAGACAAGGTCAGAATGTAGGGGCACTGACTCCAGGAATGCTGCTTCCCTGGACAAACCCCTGCACTCCTCACCTGCCATACCTGGTGCCTATGGATTCTGGAAGCGCCCTCTAGGGTACATCATACATGTCACAGGCAATCAGAGGCCTGGTTGGTATGGGAGGTCACAGAACTGCCTGTCCCTTGGGGGCTGCCACAGGGGAATTGGAGTAGTAGCTGCACCCAGGACACCAGCACTTACCAGTTGTAAGGGAGAAGAGAACACAATCCACAGCCCACAGCTCCGCTGGGGACTCTGCAATGGTTTAGTCCACCACTCAGAACACACCAAGCACTCAAGACCCAAGGCCCCAGCTGTCACTCGTGCCCAATTCCTAGATCACCCAGTGAAAGGGGCACACTGACCTTGCCGGGTGTCATCTAGGTCATGTGTCTTCCAGGTTTTCCTGCACTTGTGCAGAAAACACCTTTTTCCAGACAACTGACTCTGCAAACAAAGTCAGCAGCACTCTAAAACTGTAAGGCATGGCTTAGGGACTTGGTCAAACCTGTGATTTGGACTTTATAAGCAGCCAGGTGCCAAGACATCTGTCACTGTATCTCTGCCTCAGATCCTGGCTGCCACAGGACCCTCTCAGAGGCCAAGGTCTTCATGGTTCCAAAGCAGGACAGAAGGTTAAGTCTGTGGTGATGTAGGTGACAGATGTTGAAATATAAATGGACAAATGAGCCCCAAGCACAGGATGAGACAGATGCCAGATTCCCATGTACAATAGTAGCTGCCTCAGTGGCGGAAATCTCCTTGACACCCCACTGTCCTCATGGTAGTATGAACGCTCAGCTCCATGTGTATAATATATGTCCCCTTCCCTCCTTGGATTTCCAATGACAATTCCAGGAGGTTGGAGTTAGAGTAGATCCCTAACAATGCAAGAGGACAGCCCAGTCTTCACACAACCCCAAGTCTGGCAATGTCCCTGAAGCATATCATTCCCCTCATGCATATCTGAAACCTTCACAGAACCTTCCACACTTTTGACCAGAAAAACTATGTACTCTGCACTGAGTGGAGAAAAGCAAAGCAGTGATGAGATGCAGGTACAGAGCAGCCAGTTCTTCTCACTTGCTGGCTAAGGGATCCCTGCCCACCCTGGAGGCAGCAAAGCCCACAGTTTGGAGCACAATGACACATGGCCGCTTGCTTCTCATTACCCACGCACAAACAATGAGATTAGTGTGGTAAACCAGGAGGCACGCAGGTGTTTTATTATCCCCATCTTACAAATAATGAAACCATCACTCTTGTTACAGAGAGAAAGAGAGAGAGAGAGTTGATCATCCAACTGCATTCCTGTCACTCACTGTACCATCTCCCACTTCCCTCAGCTAGTACACAAAATCCAACAAAGCTGTTGTTCCAGGAAGCAAACACTGAGGATAAAAGCTGCAGCTTCCCCTTGCCCTTAAATGTGTCTACACAACTGGGCCTGATTTGCAATAACCCAGCCTCGGACTACTGCTGACTCCTGGCTCCAAACCAGCACTAAATTCTTAAAACTAGCCCACCCCTTGCCAGGTACCTGTGTTCTCCCTTTCAAGACCCCAGCATGCTTTGCAGAGTGAAATATCTGGATGCCCAACCCTCTCACCCATCCCTTTCCTCCTCATTTACTGTCTTCCATCCAGCCAACAGGTATGGATTTTGAGAGCCCCCAGCTCCCTGGCCCCCAAGGACTCTGCCTCTTGCTCTCAGGTAGGCAGCACCACACTCTTAAGTCGAAGTCTACACAAGTCTTGCTAGTGCCAAGTCTTTACGCCATCCCAGATTTCTGGAAGTCACCAAAGCTCCTGAGACTTACTCCACCCTTCTCAAAGCGGCTGCTCTTTGCCACTACTGGCAGCCCCACTCGGGCTTCAGGGATGTTCCATCTTCTACCTGCTCCCAAAGCTGGAGTGGGCATCTGAGGATTTCCTGCCAACCCTGCCAGTTAAGCAGTCTGGCCCCCTTGCCATGGCCAGCTTATTGCAAAATGGTTTCTGGGAATGTAAGGAGGCCTCTGGAGGTACATTACAGTGCAGCTGTGGAGTCTACACACAGCACAGGCTGGCCATGGCACTCCGTTCCAAGGGCACCAGAAGTAACCCTGGGCTCAGAGTGCCCCCAAGCCCTCAAGGTATCCAGAGGGGCAGAGTGAGAGTGCTAGGCCCAGTGAGGCAAGGCGGGGAGGCAGCACAAGCAACCTCAGACCCCACGTGGGGCATTTCACAGCAGCCATCCCTCGCCAGCCTGTCCTGCGCCCAGCCCTTCTGGGGAGATTGCCAGACGGGTGCATCTGTGCAGAGACAACCTTCCCGCCCTGCCTCCCACCAGCAAGCCTGCCTTGACGTCAAAGCCGGAGTTGGGGAACTTCAAACACAAACAAACAAGTCTGCCCCAGACCACAAGTGGAGATGTTCCCAAGAAGGTCAAGGGGGAGGGCCGTCACAGCTGGGAAGGACGGCTTCCCGCCTTGCCTGAGGCTTCCCGCCTTGCCTGAGGCTTCCCACCCTGCCCTGCACTCCCAAGGCTGAAGTCTGGGCCAGCTGAAGAAGGCTGTAGTGGGAGGTTCAACTGCAGGCTGACACAAACCAGATTACCCTGGGCCTTGCCCATGGGTGTGAGGGCCCATCACAGGTGCTGGCACGCAGTGGGTGTGGGAGGCCCTGCCTGGAAGCGCTGACACCTCAGTCAATTCTTCTGTCCAATTAGCACCCTCATTAGATAGCATCAGCCTGGGACTAAGTAATCCAGGAAAGGACAGCAGTGAGTTACAGGTACTCACAGTTTCCCCCGGGGACCTTGAAGCAAGGGCTGGGCTCTTCTCAGAGACACCTGCTGACCAGCACACCCTCCAGAGGCCAGAAGCCTCACCAGGACATTCAAGAGGCGGGCATCTGCCTGACCTCATACCGAGCACCCACCTCAGAAGTCAAAAAGCTCTGCTCTTCAGACAGCAACCTTTGTCTTGAAAAGCTGGTGAATGATCGCCTGAAGTCTGTCTTCCAAGTTTTGTTCCTAGCCTCATTTCAATACTATACTTTCTCAGCACCAGCAGTCCTTGGGGTCTGCGAGACAAACTGGACTAAATGATGGGAAAGTAAGACACACACTGCACCCCCCCCCCAACTTTCCTGAGTCTGAAATGAGGTCACAAGGGTAAGCGGAAAAGCACGTCTATCCATTAGCCAGTCATTCGACGGCCAAGAAACACCCTCCTGGTGCCAGGCACTGTCAAACATAGCAGTACTGCCTATAAGCTTGAGGAAATCACGGAAGGGCAACAGATGTGTCCACCCTGCCTGAGAAAGATAGGAGACAGAGAAGTGCACAGCACATGCACCCCCTGAGTGTCCGTGTCTCTCTCTCTCTCTCTCTCTCTCTCTCTCTCTCACACACACACACACACACACACACACACACACAGCAGCCACATCAGGGCTGGGAAGCCAAGGGATCCAGGTGTCAGGGACTCTATCAGTGGGTCCAGCCCCTTACCAGTCCTTCACATCTGCTCCCCTGGGAGGCTCAGATCGGGGAAGGTAAAGTACTTCAGATTCATTCCAAGATGGGGCCCCAGGGTGCAGAGATAAAACAATTCTTTTCCAAGGACACGTTTCCTTGGCACCTCGGGCCCTCAAGGAGAAGGTGATGGGCTGTTCAAGGGCTGCCCAGGGGTCAAGAGCAGATGAGTATCTGGGATGCCATGGGTCAACTAATGCAATGGCAAACAACCTTGTGGTGACAATGGCGGCTCGTGAACCAGCTAATGACCATGGTCAGCTTTTTGCCTTGCTCACGGAGCTCAGTTTGGTCTGGGGTGCACTGTGCCCACTGATAAAGTAGCCCAAGCAAGTGCTTCTCGGCCCTGTCTTCACACTACTTCCCCTGAGCCCCAACCTCAGACCTCGGTGACCCAGGCCCCACTTCCAGCTTCCCCGTGTGTCACAGTTCTGGCGAGTGAGATCAGGCAAGGATATGTCTGCCAGGAACTGCAGTGAAGGAGGGAGATGGTCTCTGGGACTGCCTGCCAGGCCCTGTCCCCTGCAAAGAGGGACCAGCTATAGCCAACCAGCTTGCAGCCACTGGACCAGCCAAGAGTTGCCTGGGGAACCAACTGCTGCCAACATCACATGTGCCAAACCAACACACACAGGCCACCAGCTCCAAACTTCTTAAAAGTTGGAGAAACACAAAGGCTTATTTGAGTAGCATTTTCTACAGCCTACACCAAAAAGTCCTTTCCAACATTTATTAAGTTATAATCTTCCTCCTGAGGCTATGTTTCTCTGGCTTCCAAAAAGCCTATGAAACAGTACTAAAGTAGGTAACTGACCCCTCTTTCTCGGAGTCCTGTGTCACCCAAAAGCATTCTTCCAAAACTCCTCCCAAATTTTGAGAAGCAACTTACTTATTATAAAATCTACTTATTGATCTTTTTGCTTAATTTATGCTTTTTTATCACCTAAGAAATCTTTGCCAAGTTGATATCCACAAAGATACCCTCCTAGGTTCTGGTACTTTCTTGGTATTAATCTTTTTGGTTTAGGTCTACAATCGACCTCTGAGTTAACTGTTTTAGCCCAGGATTGTTTTTACCATAACTTTGGATTGTTTATACATATATTGGGCAGTCTCACATGCCAGGCCTGGTGCTATGCATTCTATGTGTATTATTTCCTCTAATACCCACACTCTAATTTCATTTCGTAAATGAGGAAATAAGCTGAGAACACCATACACACTAGAAAAAGTATACTCATACTACGATCCAATCCAGGGGTGGGATTATGGCACATGTTATTTATTCTTAAAATGAAAGATGGTAATGCATAAGGGTTTTTTTTTAAACTAAAAAATTCAGTATTTAGGTTTAGTTGTAGAGTTGACACTCTGCAATAAATAAGTGGGTTTGGGGTTGATACCTCTAAAACGTTCACCATCACTGTTCTATTCTATTCATAGTACCTTAAGAGCACCTTTAATCTGTTATATAGAACCTAGAGTATAAATGGATATTAACATAACTGAAGGGGGCTGGCAAGATGGTTCAGTGGTCTAAAGCGCCTGCTTAGGAAAGCTCAGGCAACTGCAGGGACTGCAGTTCGATCCCCGGCACCACATGCTGCACCAGCCCCCACCACCAGGGCAGGCTGAGCCAGCCACAAAATAAATAAAATAAAGAAACAAATACAACAAGCAAACAAATAAATAAATAAAACTTAAAAAAAAAAAAAAACATAACTGAAGACCCAAAGACATTGGAAATCCTTGTTCTAACCTGCTGGCCATGATCACCACTCAAGCTTAGGAACACCATGTCCTACTGCACCCTTGTTGTTAGGAAGACTCCCTGATAACTCAACTTCTAGAAGCACACAACAAAGTGGGCCTAGGGAATGGGTGGCCAGAGCTGTTCTTCCCTGCTGGGCAGTCTGAGGATCCCTGAAGGTTATGATATGAATATACGTGCTCTCATTAAAGATGACCACAGAGTCACAGTGCTCCAGGAGGGCTATTTTCTGTCCTCTCCAATCTGGGTCAGTCTGTGGCTGCTTGGCCAGTAAGGTCCAGACTCTTCTGGAGCCTGCATAGAGAGTGAGGGCACGCCCATGAGGCAGGTGCCATCTGACCCTCCACACTAGGAAAGCAGATGCCACATAGAGTCTGCCACCTGGATACCACGAGAGAGGTCTATGTACACACTATAGGGTCTCAAGGAAGCTAAGCAAAACTCTGGGAGTAGAGTGACTAAGATCCTGAGGTGCCAGAGAGAAGGTAATACCTAAGATGACTTCAAGGTGGTGATGACCAGGGGTTGTGGCACATGGACAAAGGGAAATGGGTAGGGAAGGCATGCCAGGTAAGGGGCATAGCATGAACAAGGTCCAGAGTCTTGAAACTTTTTTTTTTCTAAAGGGGATAGAGAATAACTAGATGCTACAGAGACGGAGGACAGAGAGAATAACATTAGCCAGAAGCCAAGATCAGCTCAGGCAGTCTTGGAACATTCCAGAAAGTTCCAGAATGTCCTGGAAGTCTATACTAAAGCATCTGCACTCAATCTTGCAGGCATGGGGAGGGAAGCACTACAAGAAACGTGATCAGATTTGCATTCTTGAACAATCATCATTCTGGAAACCATGTGGAGGACAGATTGAAGTGGGTGTGGAGAAACCAGAAACAGGAAAATCAATTAAGAAGGCATAAAAATTCAGCAGATGACGAGAACAAGAGGTAATTTGGTTAGTGACAGTGTGGTTAAAAAGGAAAGAGCAGATTCAAGAGATGTTTTATTAGCATTTTTATTAACAAGATGAGTCTTTCCTTCTTGCTTGTCTGGGAAATTTCTGGCATAACAGCACTCTGGAATGCAGGAAGCTAAAGCTCTGAGTTTCTCCAGCAAATGAGACAACCACAAAGAGCCCTGTTTGCTGTTTGATTTATTAGAACCGGGCAATTGGTAAAGGAGGAGACCACTGGCTAAAAGTCCACCATGACTAAGCACAGCCACAGCACCCTGGGCTTCTGAGTGCCACACCCACCAGAGCTCCTGGGGAGAGGGGACCCTACACTTGGCAAGAACACAAGTCACTGCTCTGGCAGGGTCAACCCCAACTCTTCCCTATAGTCCTAGAGCTGCTACATCTGCCAGTGGCCAATTGGATCCAATTGAATCCCAATTCAATCAGGAAGATGAAGATTAGTCAGAGACCCCAGTTCAAATCTCATCCCCCACCTTAAGGACTATATGGGCATTGACTTTTCTGTCATAAATGAGAGGAAGAGATCAGTTTCAAAAAACCACAGGGCAGACAATTCCTTAGCAGCCTTCACCACCGGCAAGGCCACGTCTTTGCCAGCAGACAGGGCAACCAAGGGAAATTTAAATGGTGATCATCCAGATGAAAACATTATCTGTTTGGATGAGTAAGAAAAGCAATCAGTTCTCTAGAAAACAAGTAATGTGGAGCGGGGGGAGATCAGCATTCCACCCCATTCAGGACCCACTACATACCCCAAGGTGCACTGGGTGACCCTCTGACACTGAACCACCAAGCTGTGCTTCAAATCAAACCAAAGTGATCTATGGTGACCATCTGTAACTGCTGCAAAGCATAGCAACATGATGGCTGCTTTGGACACCCTATCACAGCCCCTCACACAGGGTCACATCGGCTCAGGGCTTACCGAGCACTCAGGAGCACAGCATCTCATTTGATGCTCATCAAAAATCTGTCAGCTTCAGTGTCTCCATTGTATAGGGACAGAAACCAAGGCTTGGGGGTGAAGCAACGTGGCCAAAACCACGCACCAGCTCGTGCTGTGGCACCAGCTTCATCCCTCCCCCGCTCCCCAGGAAAGCATGACTTCGGATTCACACATTAAAATGCCCAGTGACAGCAGGGTCACTGTGGGGAGGAAGGCTGGAACTCTTCACAAGGAAGCCATGTCTCTTCCTTGTTTCAGAAGGGATCTTGGAAGCCCACTTGAACTAGACGTGCCCTTCTCCTTTATAAAAGTTTCAAAGCTCTTTTCACAAGTACCATTTTATGTGGGTAGCAGAATGTAAGAGCTATGGGATTTAGGACGTTCTTAAGAGAAAAGGCAGATTTAAAGCCCAGGAATAGAAGACAACACCAGCTCTGGGACAGGTAACAAGCACAAGTCCACCCTCTCTAACATTAGCAGCAAGCAACTCAAAGACTGCACGTTCCCTCTGAGGTCCCACGCACCTTGGTAGACACAACTGTCACTGGGCTCATGTCACTAACACAGTCACTAGTGGGAATGAGAAGGGGCTCAGGAAGGACCACCCTGCGGAGCAATCCAAGGAGCGCCAGCAGGACAGAAGGATGGAAAGGTACTCAGCTAAGCATGCAGCAGACCTGGATCCGCACCCAGCTCTGCCACTGACTAGCTACCTCGACAGAGTAAGCTGAGCAGCCTGACCTGTACATGGAGGAAGAGGGACACCAGTGTGCTCAGCACCAGGCCAGGCAGATTGTTAATGCGCATCATCAGCCATCTCTGTAGTGAAAATTCCAAAAGGCAGTTTTAAAAACTCACTGTTTTACTGCTTTAAGATTCTTAAGCCTGGGCATATGTACATGACAATTCCCAAGGTACCCATTTACACAGTACAAACACAGGGAGGCAGAATGCCCTGGCTCCAGAGGAGCTCCATCCTGGACCTCATACATCCCAGGGAAGCCAAGAACAGGCCAACTGCCAGCCATATGTGCATCAGGGACCCACACAAGCAGCCTGGGTGAACTACAGAGTCGCTCACGGCCTACAGAAATCAGTGAGGGATGAGACCTAAGCGACAAGTTGGAACAGGAGCTGCTCTCCAGCCCTGGGGCGTGGGCAACATAGTCTCAAGAGACACACATGTGCACACCCCCTCCAACGCCAGACACACTCAGCTGGGCAGTGCGGACACCGATTTAAAAAGAGAAAGCAACAGAGAGGCAGCAGGCCACCAGCCTCCCAAGAAATCATCTCACCACAGAATCGATAACGTGCACACTGACAAGGCATTTGTGTGCCAGGCACGGCACCAAGTCTTCTACTAAGTCATGTGACCCTTCCCTCCCCCCAACAAATGCATGCGAGCTGCCCTCATGCCCTCCCTATTTTAGAGAGAGATAAACCAAGGGGAAGGAGCAGTCTATAAGTCACATAGCTGCCAGTCAGGGGCAGAGAGAGGGTTTGAACCCAGGCAGCTTGAGTGCTAAGACCATGCTCTTAGCTATTGCTCAAACGGCTTCCCCGAATGGATGGGGAGGGGGGCGCCTACTATGCGCCAGGGCAGTATCAGGCACACTGTAAGAGTATCTTCCTTTATAAATACGAACCCCAAGGTCAGCCCACCAAGTTAGCACCCCCCAGCCGGTCCACATCAAAGCCCACACACACACCAGGCCTGTGCTGTCTGGACACCATTCTGCCCCAAACTTCTGGTTCGGAGGTAGACCCTGCCTGCTGTGGTCACCCCACTAATAATGCAGATGGACACAGAGCACACAAACCCACTCAAGGTGGCCATGAGTTGCTCTGTCGCCAGACCAGGAGGTAGTCAGAACCTAACAGAAGGCCTGGGGCCAGCAGACTTTGCAGAACCCAACAGTCTCAGCACACAGTGGACTCTGACTCAAGAGGCCTACAAGAGGCCTACTGTGCTCATTCCTTCCTACTGATCAAGATTAAGAAGCACAGCCAGGGCCGATTATTAGGGCCTTAATCACAAGAGCTCTGTGTTCAGCCTTCTGACGTGACAGTTCACAGCAGAGACACACACACTCTTGCATAAGTCCCGGTTTCACTCACATGCAGACCTGAGACAAAGCAAGCAGCAAGTGCAGCAGGCCAGAGCACCACAGCCAGTGTGTCCCAACGGGGCAGCCCATACCTCAAGCCACGCTCCACCGGGCAGGACAGCACATGCCTCACATTCCCATTCCCCAGTGACCCAGATACTGGGCTCTGTGAATACTCCCAGAGGAGGCCAGCTCACCTGCACCGAGAGAAAACCAGGGGAACCCCAAAGCATTTTGGTCTCCTGCCCGCTAGTCTGCAGGGCTGGCCCCAACCAAGGACCAGGACAACCAGCCAGCGCTATCGGCAGGCCTGGACCCACCCGCAATATCTTTAAATCCTAGAATGTTCTGAGATGAGAACATTCTAGGACGGCCTCAAGGTCATCTCACACCAACAGGTCAGTAACTTCAAGGAAACTGAGGCCCCGTTAATCCAAGTCACCAGAGCCAAAAGGCAACACGAGGACCGACCCTGGGATCTGGCTCCTGTCCACTGCCCTTCCCCCACCCCGGATGGCAGGGGTCCTGCGTCCAAACTGCTATCTGAGCCAATGGTGTCACTAGACTCCTGGTTAACTCTTCTTATTGAGCAAGCCAAGGACTATTTTAAGAAGTGTATAAATGCTAACTCACCTCATCCAAGGAGGTCAGAGCTATAACAATCACCACGTGGGGACGCAAGACCCAGAGAAAAAGGAACTACTGGGGTTGGGTGTGAACCTAATCATCACCCTCCCCCAGTGCCCCTCAAGGGGGTCACTGGCTATGGCTGTGACACCTGGGGCCCCCAGCAGGACCTGAGCTGGACAGAAGCCAAGCCTGGGCAGCTGCCATCTCAGGGGCCACTGTTGGTGGATGTTTTCTCCCAAAGTTCACCCAACACCATGAAGAGTGGATTTCCCAGGAAAGGGCCAAGTCTGCCATCAGGCAGAAAATAGAGCCTGGTGTTCACTGTCATCAGTCTTACAGGAACCTGGAGCCTCTGAATGAACACATACATAAACACACACACACACACACACACACACACACACACACACACACCCCTCAGTCTTCAGCTCACTATCAGGAAAGTCTCGGCCGCCAGTTTGGCCTCCCCAGCCTTCAGCGTATGTAACCCAGGCCTGTGAGGGGAGGAGGGACAGGCAGGCCGTGACCACACGTAGAATGATTCTGCACTCCTGTGTGTGGCCTACTCAAGACTCAAGAACTTGGGGTTTCTTCCTGAAAAAGGAAGCCATTTCTCAACATGTTGCTACACACAGATACTGAGAAACAAAAGGCAAGTGGCTAGGTGGACACAGGCCCCAGAAAGAGGTGTAGAGGGCTATGGGGACTCAGCTGAAACAGCAGCAAGGAAACAGGGCCTATAAAGTTGTCCATCCCAGAGCTGTTTACAAGAATGACACAGGGAAACCGCCCAAGGTCCTGAACAATAGAAGCATAGCTAAGTGGGTTACGGTAAAACCACTTAATAAAGTATTACAAAACCACTGAACACATTTACAAAAACATAGGAAGTTTTCCGACTTGTTCTTTCGAGTGGCAAAGACAGAACAAGAGAACTACACAGCAAATGGCTTTAAGGGGGTGGAGTGGGGGCCTCAAACAATCCTTACCTCAAAAATGCGTCTGGAAAAAATAATAATAAATATCCTGCAGAAATGTCAAGCATGAGTGAGCTGAGTGGGAAGGCTACACACAGGTAATCATTTTCTTTCTCTAATTTTTCTGTGTTCTGAACATCCCATAATTACCATGCACTGATTTTATAAGGTCATTACACTAATGATACATTTTAAACTGCCAAGGAGGTGGCGGCGATTTTCTTGCAGCAGGGGAGAGAGGTCGGGTGGCTGCCAGCAATGTCCTCCTGGAAGGACAGCTGTGCTGCTCGGCTCACACCCGCCCTTCCCACAACAACTGGCCTCTGTGGTCCCTCACCTGCCCTGCTGGCTCCGGAAGATGCAGCAAGACCTCCCTGGCTTGCAAGGACAGCAAGAGGGTAGGAAGAAAAGCACAGGACAGGATGACATCAGCCTCCCTTTGCTGAAATGCACGATATTTTCTAACTTGGTTTTCTTTTTTAAAGACAGCATGTATCCATATATCCATCCATCCATTCATCCATCCATCATCCATCCCTCCATCCCTGAGTATGGAGTATCAACCAGTTATCCAGCATCCTGCCATGCCTGGCTCAGTCACACAGATGTGACTAAGACCCATTTCCCACCCTAAAGACCTTGGATTTCAGAAGGAGCCAAAGATATGCGCGGCTATGCAGCTAGAGGGCAAAGGGGTGTTGAGAAACGAGGCTGATGTGGAAATTAACACACCAGAAAAAAACCCTGGCGTCAGGAAAGGACGCATAGAAAAGGTAAGCTCTGAACTGGGTGCTGAGGAACCAATGGGAGTCAAGGAAAATGGGCCCACTCATCTCAGAAGAAAAGTCACAGAGGCAGGCAGCCATGACAAATCTCTCCACCATACTAACAGGCAAGGAAATACACAGTGAAAACAAATGGGCAGACACTGGTAGGGTGTGGCACTGAGTGACATGGTCTCCCTGGAGGTGGATGCCATGGCAGAAAATGCTGTACAGCTTTGGAGGCAGCCACTCCAGTTCTAGGAATTCATCTGAAAGAAATCATTAAGCCTAAGCATGAGGTGACTCCCAGAAGTGCAACTCAAAATATCCAGCCCTGGAAAAGTAGGCAACTACATTCTGGTGCATCTGTGATAGAACTAAGAGGCAACAGAAAGAAAGTCCTGTTTGAGAAGGGTAATGACGGGAGACAATGTCCACAACAGTACATGCATCGACTTAACAATGTGAGATAGGACAACTGCATTTCCAATAATAATACCATTTTGACTTTAAAGAGTGTTTTCTGACCTTTTTGTATTTTCTACAACATGTCACATTTTTAAAGCCATAAAGTAATGTTATTTGGCATGACAGGATACTAACTAGAGTTTCAGTGGAAGGAAAAGCAGGCATTGTAGGTTTAGGAAACCACTGAGGTTAGATAACAAGCAGCACACATCTGTAACTCCAGGACTCTGACAAGCTGAGGCAGGAGGTTTGCAAGTTCAAGCCCAGCCTGGGCAATTTAGCAAGACCCTGTCTAAAGTTAAAAAAACTTTAAAAGGCTGGGGACATACTTGGAAGCACAGGACCTGGATGCATCCCAACACACCAAAAGGGGGCTGGGGGAGGGGGCGAATAGAAAAAAAGACGCTGGAAGTAAAGTGTAAAGCTACTCAGGTCTGTGCTGTGGAGAACAGGCCCAATTTAGGAGTTAGAACCTGGCTCAAATCCTAGGTCCTCAGCTTTGTGATCCTCAACAAATTACAGAGCTCCCCTGAGGGGCAAAGACAAATGTATTAACTCATACCAAGCAACTTGAGACACTGCCAGGGGTCCATTAATTCTCAGGAGTTAATGAAATCAGAGCCCTTTCCACTGACCAATATTGCATAATCCATCCTGAGCGCACGTGAGTGAGGCAGTAGGAATACTCATTTTTTAAAATTTGCCATCTATGTACTCACATCATGTTGGAGACACAAAGATGTGCTACATGAAGACACTGTACTATGCACCCCAGTTTTTGAAACACAGAACTATGAAATACATGCTCAGGGCCAGCCAGATAGCTCAGCGGACTAAAGCGCCTGCTTAGGTGGGTGCAGAGATCAGTATTCAATCCCTGATGAGCAGTGTTGGCCCCACCCCGCAGCGCACCAAGATAGCAACTGAGACTGAGCATGGTGGTGC
The DNA here is from genome assembly GCA_004027915.1 of Capromys pilorides. Taxonomy (NCBI): domain Eukaryota; kingdom Metazoa; phylum Chordata; class Mammalia; order Rodentia; family Capromyidae; genus Capromys; species Capromys pilorides. Next base: position 37,999 of record PVKN010001009.1, on the reverse strand, counting down.
ACGCCTGTAATCCCAGCACTTGAGAGGCTGAAAACAGGAGGATCACTAGAGTCGGAGCTGTGTTGTGAGACCCTGTAGACCCTGTACTAAAATGCATTTTAAAAAAAAAGAAATACATGCCCAAATTATAAAAATAAGAACTTACCTTTCCTAAAGATGGTAACAATCAGGATAAAGCACTTGATCAATGCCCAGATGTTAGTGCTGTTCTTATGCTTCCAGAGTCTGATTTGTGACCCAGAGAAGACCCACAGTCAGGTGCGACCTGGGGCAGACTTGAGGGTCACTGCCGTCCATGGAGAGGGCTCTGGAGCACCCCCTGCTGCTCCCACTGCTCAGCCTGCAGCCTCTCTGTGAATCTGTGCACCACGGAGCCTTGCCTGGCAAGCCGGGCTGTCCCTCACCCCAAGACCTCATCCTCAGGAAGGTGAAGGACACACCAGGAATCTCAAGGTCAGCTGCCCTGCCGCACCTCAGCAAAGCTGAAGCTCTAGCAACTATGCTTCAGGAAGGAGAAACGCAAGCTCAGCAACCAAACTGGAACCGATTGAGAGCCGCACCCCCTGCTAATGCCAGGCTTTGGCAAACGCAGCGAGACAAATCCCCAGTGAAGGAAATGGGAGAACCTGCTCACACCCTAACTGAAGATAATCACTGGGGCTACTAATCCTCACCAGGGGTCACCATGGGCCAGGTGAGGTTCCAGGCACATTACATATGACAACTCATTTATCCTCCCAATGATGGAAAGTAATGCATAGAGAAAAATGAGCTCACGCAATGTCAGAGCCAGAGCCCGCCCATACAGCACCTCGGTGCAGGGGGACAGCAGCGTGGCCTGGCCCAGGCACACACCTGGCAACGGGGTTGGCCTGGGTTTCCACAGCCTCTTGGCCCTTGACAGGAAGTGGCTGGTGAAAGGCAAAGCTGAATCCAACTCACCTGGCTCCCAAGTGACAAATAATAAATAAGTGGCCTGAAAGTTCACACAAACTAAGATATACAGATGGGCATGACTGAGTCCTTTCCGCACACCATGATGGGGAATTCTGTCACCATATCCAGCAGGGCTATTTCTGAGTCCTGCCCTCCCCCTGTGGTTTGACACAGTACAGCCCTCTTGAACTTCACCCCTCCACCCAGGCCTGCCCCACAGTCCCTTGCCCTTTCCCAACCCCCAGCCTGCAACCCCAGGATTATGGCCAACCTGCTTTGCTACTGGAGGAACCTCCCCAAGAGTCTGGCCTATAAGCTTCCTCTGGCTCAGTCTCCACACACTCCAGCCTAACTCTTCATGGCGCCCAGGGTAGTCTTCCACAGGGCCCTCTGTGGACACTACATGACACCAAACTCCTCCTGTCACCCAGCTTGAAGAAGCACTTTCCTTCCCACTCTTCTTCCCCATTCCTCCAGCCTGCAGTGTGCGTGTGCCCACCGCCCTGCACCCCTACCTCCACCCCTTGAAACTGCTCCTGCAGAAACCCCCAGGTCCCCCAGGATGGCACCATCATTTGGGTCTCATCCTGCCTGGCCTCACTGAGGCACCTGACAGCCTCCTAGGCCTCCTTCCACCCCTGGCCACTCAGCAGCCACCCACAGGCCTCTGGATCAGAAACTTGCAGCCCCAGTCCTCTTAGGAGAGGAGCTCCATGCCCAGGCAACCCTCCATCCCGCATAGCCCAAATATTTCCAACTCAACAGGTCTGAGCCTAATTCACTCTCTCCTCTTTCAGTATCTCAGTATCTCCCAATTCCCAATCACCTTTCTTCCTAAGAGAAGGCTGATGTTCCACTGGCCTATTTCCATCCTCCCTTGCAGTGTGGTGTAGCTCTGTGACTAACATCTGAAAAATAACATGTCATCAGAATTGCTATAAAATGATTTTGGAGGAGATAAAGGACACCTCCTTCTCGATCTGTCCTACTACCTAGAAAGATGATTTGATGGCTTGTGCTCCAGCAGCAGTTTTAGAACCTAAGGACAAAGGATGACAAAAGGGGGGGCTGCAAGGAATCTGATTTCCCAATGTCTGTGGACCTACCACGCAGACAGCACGCCACCTGAAGCCAGACTTCTTTAACGTGGGAGCAAAAGTAACTTTGCTTGAGCTGCTATTATTTGAACCTCATTTCTCATGCAGAACCAACATTCTATCCAATTAGGTCTCTTCTTGCATACTTTGTCTTCGTCAGTAACATCAACATTCCTTTTCAGTAAATTCCCCTTCTCTGTATTTGTTAACTTTCCCCCACAATGTTAGAATCATGCCTCTCATTTTCTTTGAAGAAAATACTCCAGGGGCTACAGAGATAGCCCAACAGTCTAAGTACCTCCCGAGGCAAGTGCAAGGAATCAGGTTCAATCCCTGGCACCACATGCCACGCTGGCCATGCCCCCGGAGTCCAGGCATGGTAGCGCACACCTGTAATCCCTGTGCTAGGAAGATTGAAAACAGGAGGATCACTACCAATCTGAGCTGCATAGTGAGACCTTGTATGAAATACAAAAATTTGGGAAAGGAAAAAAAAAATCTAGAAATTGATATTTTTTGCAAGCCAGGCATGGTGGCCCACATCTATAATCCTAGTACTGGGGAGGCTGAGGCAAGAGGATCACCTCAAGTTGAAAGCCAGCCTGGGCTACATAGTGAGTTCAAGGCCAGCCTGAATTACAGAGTAAGTGTCTGGAAAAAAAAAAAGTGTATTTTTTGTTTGTTCATCTTATAGGAATAACATCATTACTATATATATTCTGCAACCTGACTTTCTACCAATCTTTTTCTTAAATGTAGCCAGGCCGATTCTCCCAAGGAAGATGTAGCACTTACTGACATATTTTCCAGCCTTTCATAATCACGGAAAATGCTCCAGTGCACGTCTCTATGTTTCTGTCTGAGCAACTGCACAGTAGTTTTTCCAGTACCAACACTCTACGTGAGATTTCTGGATACACCCCCAGCTTTACCAGATACAAGAAAGAGCTTATTGGTTGTAGGACAACACCCCCCCCCACCCCCCCACCCCCCAGCCAAACCCCAAGGTCCGTGGGAGCAAGATGCCCTCCTGGGCCGAGCTGCACTGATTTCTGGACCACTATGAGGGCAGCTGGATTGACCTTGTGTTCTTGGTGCTCTGAACAAGCTACAGCAGAAACACCGGCAGGCAGCCCTTCGCCTCAGCTGCCCTCCCCCGCTGCTACGTGAGGGTGGACGGCCCTGCAAAAGGTGATGAAGCTGGGCGGGCGGTCGGAGCAGCTGCGTGTGTCACTCTCGGCTCACAGCTCTCCTCAGTCTCAGCATACAGCGTCTCCCCACCACAGGGAAACAGACTCTGCCTCCCCCCACAGCCACGTGCCCACAGCACTTGGGGATAAATTAGTCCTCTGCATTCACCACCTTCCAATTCACTCACATCACACCGCCCCCTCAAGCCTTCCCCAAATACCAACATGAAGACATTTAAAGGTGTCTGAGCCTCTCCAAAGCCCTCCCTGCGAGACAGCCTTGGAGCAGTGTCTCCTGATAAAGGAAAGTCCCAGGCACAGAGAGGGGCCAACTTGTTTATTTCCAAACACAAGCCTGATCCCAGCTGTGCCATGCATACTAGAACTGCTCACAGCCCTGCAGAAGCCAGCTGGGTGGCAGGGCCGGGGAGGAGGCAGGGGCAGTGCGGATCGGAGGAGGATCTGAGGCCGTTTATTTTTAGGTGAGCCAGCAAGGCCAGGATCAAGTTCACAGCCCCTGCCCAGCCCTGTCTATACTGGCTATGCCTGGCCCCTACTTTTCATCTGAATGTGCTTCAAATGCAGAGGGCAGCTGCCTCCACCCACTGAATAAGGGTCTCAGAGAGGGAGGCAGACACTTCCCTGGCTTAGCCTCACAGCCTGGCACCCACTCCACAGCTTGACATTTACCAGGGCACCCACCCCCTCCACCACCACCCGCTCTGCCCAGGTGCTGGCACACAATGGCCATGATGGGAACCTTCCCTCTGAAGCAGAGGAAACAAAGGCTTGTGGATGTGGGAAGAGAGGGCAAATACTGTGCAAGCCAGGGCTGGGGCTACTGTTCAGAGGTGAAGGACTTGCCAGGTACAGCTCTGGGTTCAATCCTCAACACCACATGAAGGAACGAACGAGTGAATTGTGTGTAACACAGAAAGGCACACAGAGGACAGGAAGATTAAACACACCAGTGAAGCTTGGTCCCCTCCCCGGTGTATCACTTATCCACACCGTAACCCAAAGGCCTTCCTTTCCTGTGACTTTGGAGGGAAAGCATCACGCTCCACCACAAGACACCTGGGGTCCTGACCTGACCCACCTCCATGAGAGCTCCTCCGCCAACTCACGGTGCCCTTCTGGGCAAGCTGAAGGGTAGAGACAAGCAGCTCCAAATGATCTTTTTAGCATTGGCTCAGACATTTGGGCCGAGGTTCTCAAGCCTGGCTGTGGACCAGGGTCACCAAGAGGGCATATAAACTAAGGTTTCCAGCCAGGACCCACCCAGAAATACGGTGGCTTGCTCTGGGTGCTAAACACTAGCATGTTTGAAAAGCATCCCTGGTGATTCAGATGGGCACATGAGGTTAACTTGCAACCTGAATATGTCCCTGGTGGTGGCAGAGACTCAGGATCCCCCTTGGCTAGAAGCAAACCAGAAGCCACCCTGCCAACCTGCCCCTCTTAACCTCATGGGGGTGTGGTGACTCCCAGAAGACACCAGTGACCAAGACAAGCAAACAAGGAATCGTAGTCTGCAGAGCCCACCGGATTCTCCCTGTTTCCAGCCTGGCAGCTCCCATGTGGGTGCAGTAGATCTCATGCTCCTTTTGTCTGCTAGGACAATGGCAGTGGAACCATGGGGTGCAGGTGGTATCCTCCACCTTCCACTGGACAGGAGGCCCCGTACCCTCAAGAAAAGAGGACAGCAGGAGCTGGGACTCTGGGGCCCTGGGAAACTTGGGCGGGCACAGCCTGACCTCTCTGCCTGGCCAAGTGAGCCTCTGAGGGGCCTCTTTGGGGCAAAGGAGCAGAGAAACAAAGGCCCACTGTGACGCTCTGGAGGGAAAAGGCAGCAGAGACAAGGAGACTCTGGGGCCAACAGCATTATTAGCATCTCACTTATTGATTTGTCTCCCTTTACCTAACACATGCTTCAGCGGGTGCAGCACTTGCTACGCATTTAAAGCCCTTCACTTTCCCACGTTACCATCCCAGATAACTCTGCCTCTCCACTAGTACACAAACCACCCACAGTGTTTACCCACTGCATGCTGCTGCCATCTGCCCTGTAACAAGGCACTCCTACCCACCCCCCAGCCCCCTCCCAACATAATTAAACTTTATTTTGAAACAAAGTCTTGCAAAGTTGTCGAGGCTGGCCTCAAACTTGCCGTCCTCTTGCCTCAGCCTCCAGAGTTGCAGGGACTCTAAGTGCACCACGCCTGGCTAAGCTGACTTGCTACGGTTTTCACCTGAGATGCTGCCCAAGGCCGGTAATTCCCTGCCTCATCTCCTTTCGCATGGAGAACATCTGGCACACGGCGGGTCTGGATAACGACTGAACCAATCGATGAATGAATCAATCATTTGAACTGTCTGTCTGCGTTAGCTTACAATGTGTCCTCTTCCTTTTAAATACGTTCCTATTTCTGAAGCCCCCGAATCTTCTCATAACCACAACTTAGGAAACCCACAGTCAAACAGCACGAGACCCAGCTGCAATTCACTCCGCCTTTCATTACACAAAGGCAGGCTCTGTGCACACAAGCGGGCCCAGGGATTCCTTAAAATCACTTGGGGAAACCAATCAAGTCTCCATGCTTCAGGGCAGTAGAGGTGAACCCATGGTGCTGTTTGTACCACTGAAAGCTCTAAAAAAAAATTTTAGGTTCAACATCATTGCTTTAGGATCTTTCTAAATCTAGGTTTTAAAAAAATCCAATGCAATGCATATATGACAACATTTGTGATTTATTGCTTAGGGAAAACGGAAGCAGAGTCTAGTGCAGGAAGCCTCGGAAGGCCCACCACGCATGTTCATTCTGTATACATATGCATAGGCCAGGGCGAGGGAAGGGGGTTATGAAGCTGTTTAGGTTCTGGTTCTGTTTTTCTTGAGACAAGGTCTTACGTGATCCAGGCTGCTTTTGAACTCACTCTGTAGCGCGGGCTGGCCTCTAACTCACAGTGATCCTCCTTCCTCAGCCTCCCAAATGCTGGGATTACAGGTGTGCACCACTATGCCCGCCAAGAATAGCTTTTAAATTTTCATGTTTTTTTCAATTTTTCCATAACAAACACACACAAGTTTTACCATTAGCTATAAAAAGTACAGAATGAAGGAAAAAAGGCCGAGAAGGAGACTTCATGCTGCAGTAACAGGGGAAAGGCACTAGGGCAAAACAACGGACACATCTGTTTTGGTCCCTCAGCATTGTCCCAGTAACAGATTTCTCTCTGTCGTCAGGTAGATACAGCTCAGAACCGCCTCTTTCCCGACACCGGCCCAGTGCAACCCAAACTCAGACCAGACACTTTCCCACCAAGGACAATGACGAAAGTGATGCTGGTGACAGCAGTCTTCTTACGCGCATTCATTTACTTCTTACAATGGCTGGCACCATCGGGTCTCTCCTTACAGAGAGGCAGTAAGCAGGCCACAGGCACACAACTATCCTTCCTCAACTGTCTCTTGCTATCACTGGTAAGAACAGAACCAGGTTCTCTACCAGACATGCTAATGAAACAGGCTTTACCATTACCAGAGACAGGCAAGACAAAGACTGAGAGATCTGGGCCAGCAAGATAGCTCAGTTGACTCAAGTGCCTGCTTAGGCAAGTTTAGGTGAGCTTAGGCAAGCACAGGGACCAGGGTTTGATTCCCAGCACCACATGCCGCAGCAGCCCTGCCCCAAAGGGTGGGCTGAGCCAGCCACAGAGTCTGGGGATAGTGGCACAAGCCTGTAACACCAGCACTGGGGAGGCTGAAAACAGAAGGACCATTATGAGTCGGAGCTGCAGAGCGTGACCCTGGGAAATTTAGCATTAGGTTAACCATGTAAAAACAATAGTTTTGATCAGGAGATGGGATTGGAAACTCCCTCTCCTCACTTAAACATCTATAAAATAACCGATGTCCTTCTCTGTGCAGCCAGGAGAGATGAGACACCTCAGGGGGTCTCCGCCAGACCTGAAGGGGTCACGCATGCTCTCTCCCTCACTTCATCCTTCAGTCTGTGCACTGCTAACTCCTCTCCCATCCATGGGCCACAGAAAACTCAGCATTGGAAGGTGAAAAGAGCCTGGTGAGAGATCAGCCAGGCATGGCAGCATGTGCCTACAATCCCAGCTACCAGGGAGGCTGAGGCAGGGGGATCCCAAGTTCCAAAGTAGCATGGGCAATTTAGGGAGACCCTGCTTACCACAAAAAAAAAAAAAAAAAAAAAAGAATCGTGGCACCTAGAGGCAGGTGCACAGAAGCCACAACAATGGACAGCGACATGGGAGAAGTGGACAAGGTATAAAACGAGCCCAATGTTCAAAGAGCAGCAGCTTCTGGAGCAAAAGCAACCACGCAACACACGCTCCAGCAGAGCTGCAGAGATCCCCAGCCACAGGGCAGGGGTGGCCGATGTTCAGAAGAAACCATGGGTGCCATCCTTAATTAAAATCCCAGCTTGTGCTTCTAGGAATAACTATCGGTCACCAAGGAAATTAACTTTATCTGAAACAGCGTGCTCCCCGTCAGCGCTGCCCAGTGTGCTGTGACACCTGCGTGGCGGTCTCTCACGTCCGTGCACTTCTTCCTCACCTGTGGAGAGTCCTGACTTTGTTCAGGTAGCAGCACGCTTGGCTCCCTGCTTCCCTCCTTCCAGTGCTTGCCACACACACAATCCAGTTTTAGGCACTGAGATTGGAGGAGAAGTCTATGCTCGGTCCTCCTCAGAAGTTAGGTTTCCTTATTAAACGGGTATTGGGCAGTAGCAAAAGTGAACATCTTACCTGGAATGCAGATGTGAAGCCTAGAGATAAAGCAGCCATTTTGACAATGTGAGGCTATATGCTAAACGATAAAGCCAAAAGACATCAGCAAGCCTTGGCACCACCTACCACTGCAATGCTTGTTTCATGAGAGAAAACATAGGAACTCCTTCTTTAACCCAATGTTACTCGAATTTCTCAAATATAAAGCCAACAAAATTCTAAGTGACATTAATATCACATTATAATTTCAGAGAGATAAACATGACTTGTAACATCTTATTTTCTTTCTGCAAAGTAGCCTGTGAAGTTGTGTTGCATCTTTGGGGTACCCCAATAAACGCAGGTTGTCTAACTGTTATTTTCTGGGAGCCCGCCTAGCTGTTGCAAGTGGCAGATCGCCACTAATTGGTATTGTGTTTCTGCTAAGCTGGCTTGCTTTGCAATTTGGAATTTTGCTGGGAAACAAAGAGTGCTTTATAGCCAAGACATTAGCGCCACAATAGGACCTTTCTGCTTTGATTATGAAAACACATTAAGAGCTCAGCTGCACAGCAAGCCGCAACCAGGAGACGGGGCTGAGGCGGGGGCCTCCCCAGCCACTCTGCATTCCACACACCGGACAGGTGCCATGGCCACTCGGGGGAGACACGGAGGCAGACACCAATGCCAGAGGAGCGGGGAGCCCAGACCCCCTGGAGGGCTAAGAATAACAGGCTGTGCCCCCCACACTGCTGGACACCCCCTGCACCACCTTCTAATACTTAACCTCCCTCCCCTCCCAGGCTCTGGCCACAGCCCCCATAAGGATGTCCCCCAACACTTGGCCGGCAGTGTGTCCTCAGGGAGAGCTCAGAGACACCGCAGACCACCCGGCAGTCCCACCTGCCAAGTTCACCCCTGCTAGCAAGGTGCACGTGAAGACCGCAAGAGATACAGTGATTTTACTGCCATGTGCACGGATACCCACTCACACATACGCACGCACGCACACACTCACACACGCAGAAGTAACAGCCCCCAACCGAACAATACCAAACACTGACACACAAGAGAACAAATATTTTTTAAGATGGGCCATTATTCACTGGAATAGGCAGCAGTGCAGTGAACAAATATAGCTGCATGCAACAAAAATGCATGGGCTCCCAAGCAATGTTGATCTAAAGAAGCCAGGATTCCCCTTACAGAATGCTCAGAGAGTAGGCAAGACTCCGTTTCAGTTTAAGGAACACATACTGGCTGGAAATAACCGTCTTTTAGCAGGACAGTGACTTCTCTAAAAGTCAGGCTACTGTTGCTCTCACTCTTGGCACAAGCGAAGGGGTGACAGCCGTTGAACTCTGGGGCCTGGTAGGGTTCCAGGTCTTGGTTGGGATGCATTGACAAGAGTTCTCACTTTGTGATAATGCACCCAACTGTACATGATGTTTTGCATAGTGTTCCAGATCTGCATTATATTTATAATATAAACTTTTTTTAAAAGGGGAAAGAGTCATATCTAGATAAAAACCCCACCCTCTGTGAGCGCTCAGTGCATCTGAGCTGAACCCGGATCTTCAGCGCCCCTGGAACCCTCTGGGACACCCACACCCTTTTCACTCACATTTGTGCTCGACCTGAAACTGTGGTGGCCGCTACGACTCACTGGTATTTCAACCTCTACCTTCCAAAGCCAGAATTCTCCACCTCTGAAGGACGGCAACAGTTTGGGACATACGCGTCTCCTGCAAGGCCCATGACAGACGTCTACAGCAAGGAGACTGTTCTCTGAAAGCACAGGGCCAGTCACTGCAGGGGGCAAGGTGTGGGCGTGGCTGGGGTCAGGACACAGGCGACCTCCAGGCAGTGCTGCTCAGGACCTTGGCAAGGAGCCAACGTGGTCTGGGGCCTACAGTCCCACTTCTCAGGCTCTCACAGGTGTCATCCCAGCTCTCACAGGTGCAGAGCCCAGGTGCCCGCGGCTAGGAACCCGGCTTCTTGCACACAGGTGCAGCCTCAGCACCTGCCACACCCTCCCCTCTTTCCCACAGGGAATGCTGCTCGGGGTGCTCACCAGCCACCTCCTCACAATGGCAAGGACATTCAGAGTGCAGGGAGACAAGAGACCCCTTCCAGCTCTGGGACGTCAACATGGGGTTGCCTGTCCCATGTGGCAAGGTTGGAAGGAACAGGAGCTTTTGACCCCCAGCTGGCTGCCTGGGGCATTTCATGGTCCACCTCTTCACAGCCAACTGTGTTGGGAGAGCCATACATGCTAAAAGCTCTATCCAGGAGATGAAAAAGTTTCTGCTGCGTCTTGCTTTCTTTCTGAGCAATTGGAAGCAACAAGGGAAGTTGCAGTAAGCATTTCCTGACACTGCTAGATGCTTTACTCAAGGGCTGTGTGTGCACAGGCAAGCTCAGCCCACCTTCTGGAACTCCATCTTGTGTGACAAGGACAAGGGCTATGCCATCTGCTCTCATGATGGCTGTGAGCATCGAGGCAACTCTGTGACTTAGAAGAAGTGCATTGTCTTGGGACTCAACAGCCCTGGATAACGAGCTACCGCCAGCATGCAGGATGCTCAGGATTAGAAGGCACCTGCAGCAAAGCGAGCCACGCAATGGGACCTGCACTCTTGAGAAGACACCAGAAAGCACTCTCTGTGTAGCTAAGCGGGTCACACTAACACCCAGACATTCAGGAAAGTAAGGCAGCAACTGAGCCCTGCCTATGAACGCACCAGGCACATGGCATCTTCCCAGTCACCTCGACCATACCATTCTACGGACACCAACACTGAGGCCACTCGGCTACTCACAGGTGGATTTGGATTTCTCCAGTTTCCATGTTTTCCCTAGTTCTAGCACATCTGTAGAATGGCCACAACACTCAGCAGATGACCGCCTGTCACCTGCATTGGTTTCACACAGTCTACCTGGAACCTAGCCCTGCAGTGCTGTGCTCTCAGTCCTCAGAACTCTTCAGGATGTGTTTGGTCCTCACCAATATCCCCAGAAAACTCAGCCCTGCAGAGGAGGTGGCAGTGGCCCTGAGGTCCCTGAGACAACATTGCCAGGAGGGCAGCTGTGGAGGGGCAGCCCTGCCCTGGTGGGTTAATCAGGGATGCTTTTCCTGACTGCTGGTTCTGCCACCAGTCACAGCTTTCAGAGAACAGGACGAGAAGTCCACAAAAGAGGAAGAAACCCACTCGGGCAAGGGGCCACAAGCCATAACCAAGTGGCCCAGATGGATTTATGTCCACCAGACAGCCATTGCTCCTATCCCCAGAATGCTAGAGGAGGGGCAGGAAGAGGGCTGACACTGCAGGTGCTGCCCTCAAGCCCCGAGATGAAGCTGCTCTGACAAGGACCGCCACTAGCTGGGGGCCAAACCACTGACAGGCAGGCAAGGCCCAGGCTGGGTCTCACCGTCCGCTCTAACGCAGGGCACTGGCCTCTGCTAGCCACTGGGTGGCTGGAACCTTGGCCCAGGAATTGGGGCGATCAGCAGATGCCTGAAACACAGGATGTCAGGCTCTTCCAAAGGCCCTCAGGACCTGCTGTCAGCCCCGTGGCACCCCAGTTCTCAGGTCTGTGCAAACGTCCCAGGCCGAAAACCAGTGGGCACAGCAACAAGGCCAGCGGAGCCAGAGACACGGGTCCTCTCTGCAGGACAGGACCCTGAACCCAAGCCACACCTGTGAGGAGGAGTGATGGCGCACTGGCTGTAATCCCGGTACTCGGGAGGCTGAGGAAGGAAGACTGCGGTGAGTTCCAGGCCAGCCTGGGCTACAGAGCGAGTTCAAAGCCAGTCTGAACTGCACAAAGATATCTCGTCACCAAAACCAAAAACAGGGGGAAATAAGGTGGGAGGGAAAAAAGAGCTGAGGAATGTTGTACAGCAAAGAACAATGAGTCCAATGGGGGGCTCACTATAAGCCCTTGCCACCTACCAAACAACAGGACTATAGGCCAGCATGCTACTGCTGGGGGTCCTCGGTGATCCCCATCTGTAAAATGGGGAGCTGGGGAGGACTCAGCAGGACAAGGATATAGGCAGCACACATGGACAGCAGCCATTACTCGAATGGCCCAATGCCAGGACCCAGCCATGGCTCCTAACTTACTCTGCCCAGCAGGAGAAGGAGACCGAGCTCATGCTCCCCAGATCCACCCTAAAGCAGCCACCCACCCCATGAGGATTTATTCCCAGCACCCCAAGGTATACCCCAGGATGTGGACAGCGCACCCCAGACTACATGATCCCTTCTAAGCCAGGTGACAGGCCCAGGGCAGGAGGGACTGGGGAAACAAGCGGGGGAAGGGGTATCCCTGGCAGGTTTCACTTCTCCATCTCCACAGCATAAGCTTGCTAGAGCAGGACTTTCTGAAAAAGTTTATTATTAGTAAAATTATTATTATTATTTTAATCTTATATTCACTTTAATGAGAAAAAAATAGCAATGAGTTTCAAAACAGGTTAGAGGGATGTTTACATTTTTTTTCTTTTTTTTTTTTTTGGTCTTTTTGAGACAGTCTCACTATGTAGTTCAGGCTGGTCTTGAGCTCACTTCTATAGCCCAGACTGGTCTCGAACTCACACTGATCCTCCTGCCTCAGCCTCCCAAGTGCTGAGATTACAGGCGTGCACCACCAGGCCCAGCACTGTTTACAATAATTAATACATTGCATATTGTTGTCTTCATGGTAGTTATTCAGAGGACAAGATGTAGATATGATAACCTGGCTAAGCCATATTAGTACAAACCTTTCTTCTCAGTGAACTAAGAGAAAGCAGCCGTATATCTATCCTACCTATCTTGCATATACATATATATTATTTTCACTATGAAGTGGTCCTTTATTTATATCCCCCTTTTTTTGTTTTGTTTTGTCAGAGATGGGTGCTCCACGGTCGTTAGAGAAGCTATATTTGGAGAAGTCTTTAAAGGACCATTTCATACTTGAAGCCAGTCTAAAGATTGTGACAAAAGTTTATTAAAGGCCCCTGTGGAATGAATGCATTTTACATTTTCTAATAATCATATTATAAGTAAAACATATTAATTTTAATGCTATATTTTATTTAACCAAAAATATTCGACCTTATCACTTCAGCCCATAATCAAATACACAATGTACGAAATCAATATAAAAATTATGAGTCACTGCTGGGCATGGTGACACATGCCCATAATCCCAGCACTAGGGAGGCTGAGGCAGGAGAATCACCACAAGTTGGAGGGCAGCCTGAGCTACATAGTGAGACCCTGCCTCAAAAGAATAAATAAATAAATAAAAAAGTTGGGCACAGTAATGCATACCTGTAACCCAGCTGCCTGGAAAGTGAAGGCAGGAGGACTACAAATTCAAGGCCAGCCTGGAGTGAGACCCCATCTCACAATGAGAAGCAAGTGCTGAGGGTGTAGTTCTGGGGTGCACTCGGTGTTCAGCCAGCCCTGGACTCAACTTCCAGCACTACAAAAGGAAACAGCAACACTACACCTGATACGCCTTTGTGCACCCTGCTCTCTAAATCCTCTGTGGGTGTTGGTGTTCAAGTCCATCTCAATTCCGAATAGACCTATCTTCACACCACAACTTCAGCGCCCACCCGGGGCCAAGGGCTATGTCTCAGTTACTCTTCTCTCACTGCTGGGACAAAGACCGAAACACCCAAAATGAAGGGAAGGAAAGGTTTATTTAGCTCATTGGAGGTTTCAGTCCATACTCAGCTGGGTCCAAGGCAGGGTGGCTCACAGCAGAGAGCACGGCAGCAAAGAGCAAGAGAGCAACAAGGAGTAGCAGCAGCAACAGCGGCTACAGAGGCAAGTCTGTCTCTGTCTCTCTTTTGTTACATGCAGGCTATCCACCTCAGGCTGGGTGTAGCACTCAAACCCATAATCCCAACAGTACCCAAACCCATAATCCCAGCCTTGGTTCACACATAATCCCAGTGGATCATGAGTTAATCATAAACTCGAGAAGTCCGCCCCATGACTGCATGAGGCTTTAGGGGGACACCTAGAGACAAACCATTACAGGCTACCACATTGGCAAAGGCAGAAGGCATATCCCAACCACTGTAATGTTCTACTGGACAGTGTGACTGTCCTTTCCCTAAATCCTGGGTGTTGGAGATGGGCGGGTGGCATGGGTGGGGCTCCTCTCTTTGAATTCCCAAAGGGGCTGATTTCTCTGACAGCTAGGGGCTAACAGGAAATACCTGTTTGTCTAGCTATGAAAAGGTTTTTCCCCTCCTTCCTGGGCTTGGGCAGGGCTGGGGGGTTTCCAGGACATCTGCAGAGCCCAAAGCACTGTCCCCCAGGGAACTAAACCAATACCCAGACCAGAGAAGAGAAAAACACAGCCTGGGGTCATGGGTAGAGATACAGACAGAGTCTCAGCAGTCTCCAAGCCACCCCTGGCTGGACAAAGCCCTGACAACAGCAAGGTGTGACACTGAGGACTGAATCTGGGGACTGAGCCCTCCAGAAGTCCTTTCCCTGCAAAAAGATGCTCAGAGGGGAGGGGAGCTGGGAACCACCAAACTGTCCAACCCCCGACGTGGGCTAGATGAATTCAGTTATAAGTACCCATACAACAGAGCCTCAGGCAGCCATTAAAAACGCCATAGTGAACATTTAGCACTAATAAAACATGTGTTCTGTTAAACAGCCTTCTAACCTAGAGTTTACCCGTCCAGCTTCCTCCGATTACTGCAGCACAGTGATGGGCTAGAGCAGTCAGTCTCTCCACAGTAGAAACTACATTCACCTCCCGAGACGGCATAGCCAACCCAAAGCCCGTCACACCCTGGAACCCAAGCTTGCTACTTATACTGACTTTTGTGAGGGCAAGGGTGGTTGGGAGGGTGAGGCAGTTAGGGTTGAGGTACAACATTTTAAAATGTCTTAGCTCAGCCTGGAGGTACAGGCCTGCAATCCCAGCGCTTGAGAGGCTGAGGCAGGAGGAGGGCTGCAAGTTTGAGGCCATAGTGAGGGCTATATGATGAGTTCAGGAGCAGCCTGATCTATGCAGTGAGAACCTGTCTAAAAAAAATTCCTAAATAAATAAAAGTTAGAAAAAAGAGGGCCGGTCAAATAGCTTAGCAGGTTAAAGTGCCTGCAAGCAGACGCAGGGGCTAGGGGTTCGATCCCCAGGCTTTCCATGCCGGCCCCACCCGCAGGGCACACTGAGATGACAATTGAGACTGGGGCGTGGTGACACACACCTGTAATCCCAGCTCTTGGGAGGCTGTAAACAGGTGGATCACCACAAATCCGATCTAGTAGTGAGACCCCGAACACCCTGTAGATTCTCCCCTAAAATACAAAAAAAAAGAAAAGAAGTACCGAGAAAGTCAACCACACACACAGCCAGTCATGGAATCCAAGCTTCAACCAAGCTGGCAGAGCACTTGAAGAAGACTGGAAACACATCAGCTATGTACACATCGAGAGCGGATCAAATCATCAGAAAACCAAATAACAAATGCTGGTGAGGATGTGGAGAAAAGGAGGCCCTTCTCCATTGGAGCAGAGCCATGTCTCCTTTATAGGCAGGAATACTGAAGGGACTGGGAGCGTGAGTCCCCCAACTGTGCTCTGTGCGGCTAGGACAGCTCTGGCTCGGTGTCCAGTGTCTGGTGTCCCTCCAGGCACTACAAGACGTCCTGAAAGGGAAGGAGCAGAACTGACGGTGTTCAACGCACTTCTTGTACAATAACACGTCCCAGGACATGAACACCTTACGGAAGATGGTGCCTGACAGGGCCAAGACGAAAAGGCCAGAGGCCCGCCCCTCCCCAGGGCCCACGATGAGGGACACCCATCATACTCCTTCCTTGAGTCTCTTGGGATTGGGGTACCCTGAGCACACCTGACCTCTAAAATAAATGAAAATGCCCAGTCCTCTCCTGTCCTCCCTGTCCAGCATGTCCCACGCTGTACCCCGTCCCCAAACTGCCCTTCTGTTCCCAGCACTCAGAGATGCCCAGCTACACCTCATCACAGCCCGCTCCCTTCCCATTCTCTTCCCCAAGCCCCAACGCATTCAACAAACTACATGCCAGGCATCACAGGAGCTCCTAGAAGGTAAAGAGGGACTTTGTCCTCAGAGCACTCACAGATGAACAACCAACTTAAACACGCTGAGTTGGATCGGTGTGGCAGAGCCTGGTCTGGGAGGAACTGCTGGATCCTCACAGGTCTCACCAGAGCTTCTGGATGGCTGATCTTTTCTACTCGCTTCCATTTCTTCTATAAAGCAACCCGCCAGCATCTCTACACTTCCTGTGGCACAGAGTCAATCGCAGTGTCCTCGCTCAAGTGAACAATCCATAAATACTGGGCCCTGGAACTCAGGCCCACAACATCCAGGTAGCCAGCTGCCCAATCCAACTCCCAGCTATATTTTGGTTCTACTTGGAGGATATCAGCCCGGGATCAGACAGGTGACAGCAGGGGAACAACTCCCAACAACAAAAGTTATACCTCACTCATACCACTCATCCACTGAGTCAGCTTGGAGCTTGGCTTTTCTCTCCTTACTGAGACAAAATACCTGACACCCAAAATGAAGGAAAGAAAGGTTTACTTAGCTCGTGGTTTGTAGATGTTTCAGTCCGTAATCAGCTGGCTCCCGGAGAGGGAGTAGCAGTTCTAGGGGGCAGAAGATACAAAAGCCACAAGAATAAAAAGCGGAGAAACAACACTCTCTTCCATCCTTTGTATCAGATGCAGGTTGCCTGCCCTGGGGCAAATGTAGCCCTCAGATCCCCAATGCCAGAGGTAGACAGTGAACCAATCATTCCAACTCTAGATTCAATCATCTCCAAAAAACCCACCACCCCATAAGGCATGAGCGGGAACAACCAGACACAAACTGTTACAGAGCTCTGCCCCAACTTCTTAGAGTAAACTTGCTGATGGAGCTCTGGCTTCTGGGAGCACAAGGAGGAAGGAACATGGCAAACAAACCACAGGGGCTTGCAAAGCCCCTTCCCCGCCCACTCACAGTGCCCGAGCTCATGAAAGTCACCTGTCTGCACCTTACCTGAAGGGACAAAAATACAACCCTGTCATAGGCTCAGTCCGGGGAGGATCTGCAGAAGGTGGGAAACTGCAGCAGCGACACGAGGGTTTGAGACATTAACGGCACCAAACTTGATGAAAGTGGACTTGTTTCTTCTCTCTAGATCAGTTTCCTCAGCTCACACCAGGAACACTGGGGGTTGTCCTCGGCACAGCAGGAGACTGAGCAACATCCCTGGCCTCCACCAGGAAACTCCCCCTCCAACTTGTGACAACCAAACATGTACCTCTCCATACATTCTCAAACATCTCCTGGGACACAACACTCACCCCTGCTTCAGAACCTCTACTTTAGACTTGCACAAAGAATAATCTCTCTTGAAGAAGGTAGAAAATAAGGACATCACCCTCCTCCCTCAAGCTCTCTTACTCAGGACTGACTTAACAGTCCTCTCGTCTGCAGCAAAATAATTAAAACGGCATCCACCTCCAAGGGTCACAGGAGTGAAGGGATGCTATAAAACACTGAGCTCAGACCTGGCACGCCGGAGGTGGGCATGGCTTGCTGGCTGTGCTGTGCCATTACCATCAGCACCGAGGCCAGCACTACTATCTGGAAGAAGAGATGGCAACAACTAGGCAGAGATCACTTTTCTCAGAGAGCCTGGGAGCCAGTGGCTTGACCCAAGGTCATCCTCGCCCAGCAGCGGGAGTCCAAGGCTGAGAGGCTGGCATGGAATTCTTGCCATCTGCACCCCAGCCCCCACCAACTGAAGTGAAACAACATCTGTGCCGTCACGATGCCAGCTGGTGGGGGAAGCTCGGAGAACATGCTGATGCTCCAGTGTGGGCAAGCACAGAAAGATGATAATCAAGTGTCTGCCCCGGGAAGAACGCCTGACAGGGGACCTGGTCACCCAGAAGCCCACGAAGACTGTGAGCTGCACATGGCTGGGGGCTAGCCTTGTCTCTCCGGCATCCACACCCCTGCTTTTCACCAAGGCTGCAGGGAGGGCAGGGAAGAAAAAGATGAGTGCTTTTAAACTAGCAAGAGGAAGAAGAGAATATGCAAGAGGTCTTTCAGATTTTAAGATGTTACATTTGTATAGACCCCTCCCATCTTGGATCACAGGCTCTCAGAATCAGCAGAAAGGCAGGCACTTTCAGGTCACAAGGGCCAGGGGCCATTCCAGCTCCTGGGAGGGTTCGGGCTACACAGCCAGTCCGATGAGCACACAGCTCTGTCTCATCTCAGCTCCGACTTGGGAGCAATGAGCCCCTTAGTCAACAGACCTGGCCCCAGGTTCCCACTCGGCCACCTCCTGGCTGTGTGAGGCTCTGCCAAGTGCCCCCGTGGTCATTCACCAGGGCCCTCACCTGCACTAAGGCACTAGGCCAGGAGATGGGCGAGGAGGCTGGGACCAGTCCACAGAAGCTTCACCAAGCCCACCATCCGGACAAAGCCCATCCTGTGGGACGCACTGTAGCCACTGTTGTGAATCGTGCATGCTGTGCCACAGCAGCTCATCTGATCTTCAATCGCTCCCCCTTAAGCCTGGGATGACGACCCCCAAACCTTCACAGAGTTAGTATGAAGATTAATCGCGATGTATACCAAGTGCTTAGCAGTGCCTGGCATCAGCATCATCGGACGATGATTGGGTAACTCCCAATGGGAATGACGGAATTCACAGCCTTGGTCAACGCTCTACCTCCAAAGCAACTGAAACATGTCAAAATGCTGGGTGCTACAAGATGATATAGGAAAGGAATTTAGCACAAGAGAAGAACTTGATAAACATCAGCAATTATCCTTACAGACTTACACAGCCTTTGGCCTGAATTCCGCAGCTTTCACAGTCTAATCTCAGCACAGCACCTGGCACAGAGAAAGGGCTCCAAGATGCCAGCATTCCCATTAGGACCCAGCCTGCATACCCTCTGGTCAGAATTCTGTATCCTGGAGCTCTGCCGAAGCTTGATCTGCTCCTGGTAACGCTGTGCCTAGGATTCAGTGTTCACCCCTGAAGGCATACGACCCTGTGCCCTAGGCTGAGTGGAGAGCACTCTAAACCACCCCCAGGACAGCTGCAGTCGTGCCTCACAGCACATGGGCCCTGCCACTGACAGCAACCCTCCTGTCTGCATGCCCATTCCCAAGCCTCCTCCTGGGCCACCATTACCCTTTGTCAAGGCTTGTTCTCTCGGTGTAGCTACAATCCCCACCCCCACCTCACGGCCTATAAAAGACTCCATGGACTATACTACGCTGGTCTGGTCTAAGTGCCAGGGCCTTCCCTCTCAGGTTAACTCTGGGTTTTTGTTTCTTTGTTTATTTGCTTGCTTTGTTTTTGTTGTTGTTGTTTATATATGTAGTACACGTCTCACTATACAGACTCATAGTGATCCTTCCTGTTTTTTCAGCCTCCCAAGTGCTGGATTACACGTGCGCACTGCCACACCCACGCCCAGTCTCGACTGCCATCTGGGTGGGGGGGCATGAGTACAGCTGGCGAGGGAACCCCCATCTCAAAATTTTAAGAAGGGCTGAAGGTTTGGCTCCGAGATAAAGTACTTGCCCAACATGCACAAGGCCCTGGGTTAAACCCCCAGCACCACAAATAAAACAAAACACTAAGTGGCCATCACCTTGACCCAGCCTGGGCTCTCCACACATGTTCATAAAGCGGGGGCATATCATATTTTCCGGGTATTTTTTGTAAGTGGAGCCCAAATGCACCTCTGGTCTTCCTAAGCCTTGATCTGCCTTCAGAGCTCCTTAAGTTAACCTACCAGCAGCAAACAAGTACAGTTTACCAGAATCCAGCAAAGCCCATCCTGGGAATGCTTTGGACTGCCACACCAACATAGCCTGCGCTTCCTGGCTATCTCTGCTCCAAACTGGCCTGTCTCCAGCCACTCCTAGTTGGGCTACCAGGGCTACCCGGGGGCCTAATATCAGATACCCTGCTTCTCCTGAGTCACCACTGCTTGGGCACTTAAGGGTATACTGTGGCTCTTGTTCTGAACACATTTCAAGGATCCTGGGACGCCTGGGGCATGTCTCAGAGCTGCAGTCCTCCACTCCAGTTCTCACAGACATATGCTGCCTGGCCTACCTGCCTTCCACACTGTTTCCCGCAGAAGACTCCTCAACCAAGTGCTCTGATTTTCTCTGAAGCCACGTTCTTTTTTAAATGGCCCCTGGGTCCCTTTGTTTCTTCACCCTGGACATTCCCACATGTTGTTACTTTAATTTCCCTAAAAGTTTCCACAGCAAAGCCTACCGCCTTGGGCCCGGACAGAGGCCCTGAAGCGACACCTCTGAAGTTCTTCCTCTGGCATCAGAGTCAGAAGGGGGCCTGGTGGGTGCTGACCTGATGAAAGCCAATCTGGAAGTGACATGCCCAGCATCACACAAAGCCAACGGGCATGCACACGCCACGTGACAGTAACACCCGGGGAACACTGTAAAATTCCCAGCTACTCAGGAAGCTGAGGCTAAAGGATCACAACACTAAGGCCAGTCTGGGCAACTTAGTGTCTAAAATAACAAAATAAAAAGTACTGGAGATGGGGGTACTGCTCAGTGGTAGAAGAGTTGCCCTGCAAACACGAGGCCCTGGGTTCAACCCCCAGCACCACAAAATGAAAAAATCTAGATGGGATCCCTGTGGAGGTTTAGGCCTCAACAGCTTTAATGGCTCTCCTGGGGACCCCAATGGGTGTCCAGATGGGCTCCAAATGGAGTCCAAGTGTAGAACAAAACACAGAAGTGTCCAGGGGTCACCTGAAGGCACCCAGGAACCAGTGGGGCCCAATGGAGCAGAACCTGGGCCTCTGCTGTACATCAGGACCCCCAGCTGGTCCGGATTGTGACCAAAGTTTGAGAACCAGTGGGCCATCTGGAAAATGGGATTTGGAGCTGGGCATGGTGGCGCAACCCGCAATCCCAGCACTTGGGAGGCTGAGGCAGGAGGATCAATGTGAGTTCAAGACCAGCCTGGGCTACAAAAGTAAACTCAAAGCCAACCTGAACCGCATAGCAAGATCCTGTCTCGAAAAGACAGGGGAAAAAAAAAAAAAAAAAAAAACTGAGATTTGGTCATTCGATTTTTTCTTTGGAAACTCCTGGGCTGTTTCCCTGTGATTAAAATCTCCCAAACAAAATCACAGACCAAGGGATGTATAAAAGGAGCCAGCCGGGCAGGAGGCATTTATTTTCAGGGGCAAAGCAGAAATGCTGTGGAAGGCGAAAATGCACACACACACACGTGCCCCACCCTGACAGCAAAACCTGCCCGGACCTGCCCACCTATCCCGGAAAGAAAGCGCCACCCCAATGGTCTAGGGTGTGCCTGCACTGACGTGCCAACCCTTCCAGCAAAGTGTCCTTCCCCGTTCCCTCGCGGGCTGGCACTGGCAATGCCTCCGCGCCAATCAGGCCCACTTTTCTCATCACATGCTCCATGCTATGCTGGCAGGGTTCCCGCTTTGTTTTGTTTTTTGAGACAAGGTCTCACTGCATGGTCCAGGCTGCCCCCGAACTCACTATGTGGCCCAGGCTAGCCTTGAACTACTTGCAGCAATCCTCCTGCCTCAGCCTCTCAAGTGCTTGGATTACAGGAGTGCGCCAGCACACCCAGCCAGGTAGGCTTTCTCCAACACTGGTTCTTTATCACTTTAGGAATGGCCACCAATACTACTATTTTTCTTAAAAACAAATTCTACTTCTTTAGAAAGAAACTTTATATCTTTACCATCAAGGAGACATCAGTGTCAGACAGAGATTTCTATAAAATGACTATAAAAAATGTTATTAAATGGGACTTAATAAAACAAAATAATGCTATAAAATCTCTTACACCCTGTTGCTTGGAGAAGAGTGCAATTTTGAGACCTCTCCCCAAGTCTCATTCCTTGCTTTTTTTTTTTGAGACAGGCTGGTCCCAAACTCCCAGGGATCCTCCTGCCTCAGCCTTCCAAGTGTGGGGATTACAGGCGCGTATGACCATGCCTGTTTCACTCCTTGCTTTTTGAAAAAGGAGACCGCATTCAGACTCTCTCCTGGGAGCTACTGAAGAACTATAAGGAGATAGCTCCTATCTTACAGGACTTAGGGTTTTGCATCAGTGTCCTCTCCAGGGATCATTAAAATCATTGTGTGCCCCCTGCTGCTTGAATTTAGCTGAGTTTCCCAGAAAAGACAGTAGGTGAAGCACCGGGATTCCTAGACCTGTGACAAGTGGATAAATCCCAACCCTGAGCCCAAGTCCCCCACTTAGCCTCTGGGGCTCTGCATGCATGGGGTTGACATTCTCTCGCCCCTGTGGACATGGGGAATAGGATTATCAACTGGTGCATACTGCAAACCCTGGACGCCCCTTGTCACAAAAAGACGCAACTGAAGGAGTCAAGGACCCCAAGGATCAGCTTAGCATCCCGGTCCAAAAAGAAAAGGAGGAAAGTCCCACTGGCTGCTACCCCATAGAAAATCCCATAGTTAGGAGGATCTGCTACCTCCTGTTTACACAAAAATGAAGACAGTTTGGGGCTTTGGGATTCCCTGTATGAGCGATAACGCTGGACTCTAGGGTGACTCTAGCAGCCTGGGAGGCTGCTATCCTGTCTTCCATGACACCTGCTCATATTCTTCCCTTTAAGCAATGCCTTGACAGTGCTGCAGCTCATTAGCACACTGCCAGCCCCTCAGGATCCTCCTCCAGGACAGTTTGTGGCTTCAAAACCAAAAGGACTAAAAGATGTCCAGTATGGGTGGGAGTGCGGATTCCCCAGGCCAGTGCCCCATGTGTGATGGCATGATGGGCTCAGGGCTTCATCCTCACTGGTGCTCACAGTCCAAAAAAGTTCCCAAGAGTGGGCACTGTCAGGAGAGATCTAAGTGGACGGGCATCTTTTTGGGAACAGGGAAAGAGGAAGAAAGAAGATCAAGAAATCTGGTTGTAATAAATTTCAAACATTTAAAATCAGAGCTATGCTTGGTGGTACATGCCTATAATCCCAACACTTAGCAGGCTGAGGCAGGAGGATCACAAATTCAAGCCCAGTCTGGGCAAGTTGGCAACTTAGGCAGACCCTGTCTGTAAAAACCAAGTTTAAGAAGGGGTAGAGATGTATACTCCCTAGTACTCAGTGAGGGGGAAAAGGCTTTAACTCAGCCAGAATTAGCCATAAGGCTGGACAAAATAGAGAGGGCAAAAAGTTACCCAGCTTTTAAGTCAACTCATGTGTTTGTAGGGGAATTTGAGGTTTTATTAGTTAAAATTCTCTTTTGTCCCATCCCCAGGGTTCATCTTGTTAAATATAATTGGAGTCAAAACAGCACAACTGCCTCTTTTGGGTCCTATTGGGGCGAGTGCAGATAAGTCACCCCTCAGGCAAGAATAAAGTCCCAGGCCTCAGTCTCCTCCTTGTTGATGCTGCAGTTATTAAAGGGAAGACAGAACTATTCCAGCCTGGCCAAAAGAGATTCAAAATGTGCAGCATGACCCCTGGCCCATGAAGTCCCTAGAAGTCAGAACCCCCGGTCCTTCACAGCACTGGAGACAGAGCTCAGAAGTTCAGAAGTACTTATCATTAAAGGAAAGAAGCCTGTGGAGAACAGCGCTGCTCCCTCCAGCTCCCAGGGCAACACGAGCAAGCAAGACTTTGCTGACTAGGATGATGGACAGAGAGGATACCACTTTAAACACACACAGCTCCAGGCTTTGAATTCCTGGCCCGTGACAGGCAGTTCCCAGAACTGTGGGCCTGCCACCAAGTCAGGCTCCACAGGGCCTATGTGACCAACGAAGCAATGAACATTCTGTGGGAACCTGCCCTGTTCCTCTGAACTCACGAGACTAAAATACCCTCCTGGCAGTCATGTGTTACCGGGTGCAGACAACCTCACTGGACAGCACTGCTCAGCAGATTCCGGAGCTCAAAGGAACACCAGAAATGACCACCCGGCATCCCGCAGTGCCTATCTGCACCCTTGGAGGTGGACACGGGGGCTGCGTCCCAGCGAGCCCCAGGAACAAGGCCTGAGGTGTCGTGGGGCAGACTCCAGGAACTGCATCCCGTCAGCCCTGGTGGGGCCGGCATGGTGTGCCCCAGGCCCTGGACGTTCCTTGAGCTGCAGAAACGGTCACAGTCACACAGAGATCTCACCCGAAGACGCACATGAGTAAACTAGGCTCTTCTGTCAACTGAGATATGGCACGAGGCCAGGGGAATGAGGTCATTGTGAAAGGCCTAGGGGACAAGGCACAGGGACAGTGACAGAAGACAGTAAGCACTCCCAAGTCCCTCTGCTACCAAGGCATACATTTTCTTCAAAAGCCCTCAAGCTCCTCCTGGCCTGCTGAAACCTAGTTTCCCACGGACAGGGCTCCAAACCCAAACTTCCCTCTGCTTTTCCAGCCCAACAGGTGAAGGCCTCCTGCTGAGTGCAGAAAACACAGCTATGCACACAACTGGGGCCTCCCCCCACCTGCCCTCCGACCTTTTCCCGCTCCCCTGCCGACCCTCTGCTCACCAACCTTGTAGGGCCCCTGTCACTGCCCCTTCAGCTGCCGAGTGAAGGGGCAGGAGCAGGATCACCTG
Organism: Capromys pilorides; assembly: GCA_004027915.1. Taxonomy (NCBI): domain Eukaryota; kingdom Metazoa; phylum Chordata; class Mammalia; order Rodentia; family Capromyidae; genus Capromys; species Capromys pilorides. Next base: position 13,387 of record PVKN010001009.1, on the reverse strand, counting down.
GGGCACCTGCTTGTGGGTTGGGTCCAGGGACATGCCAGGGACACCTCCCAAGGCTGGGAACCACCCAGCCACACTGAGTCAGCGGCCAGGGTCCAAAATCAGCTTCCTGGAGAACTGGGAGGGGACTGCGCCCAGGGAAACCTTCATTATCAAGACATCAGGGCAGACAGGGCTGCCCAAAGGGACATGGTAACAGCTCCATCAAGATTTTTTTGTCTCATTGTTTCTTCAAAGTACAAATGCCAGAACTCTCCTTCCTGTTCTTTATTGCTTTTAAATGTAAATTAAAGGCTGTAGCTATAGTGCAGTGGTAAAGCACTTACCTAATGTGCATAAAGCCCTGGTTTAACCCCCAGCACCTCCAACAACAGAGTAAATTAACAGCCTTGTTCATGTATGTCTGCAGAATCCCAGATACAAGTCCTTCAACAAGTCTCTGGACTTCTGGACTTCTTTGTACCAGGGACCAAACTCATGACCTTGCCCCTGCCAGACAGTCACTCGTGCCACTGAGCTATCTCCCCAGCCCAGTTTCCGGGAAAACCTTAGCTTTGTTGGAGTCAGGCCAAGGCTAAAACTTTTGCTTTGTTGAAATCACACACAGTGTGTTGATGGCTCACATCCAGGTCCATTACACTGCTGACCAGACACAAGACTCTAAGAAAATCCTCCCTTTCGCTTTTTTAATGCCTGGGATAGAGGAGGAGCTTCCCAGTTACTGCCACCTGCTGTTCTCTCCTTTCCCTCCCTCACAGGTCCAGAAAGCTCTCTGCGTGGACTGCCAGCCCCAGCTGAGCCTGCAACTTGCTGTCTCAGGCACACACACCATTCCAGGGGTGACCCTTCCTGCACAGAGCCCTGCTGCATCTTCACTCCCCAACTGTCAAGCCCCTACGGCCCTAAAAGACTTGTGCCTACAAACACTCCATATTCTTTCCTCCAGTTAAAGCACCAAGAAAGGGAACCCTATCTCCAGTTCGCCGACCCTCCAGTTTCTCCAGGCCTCTGCTCCCAACTCTAAAGCCATCAAAGCCCCAGCCCTGACAGCTGCCCCAAGCTGCCAAAAGCAAGCAGCCTCAGGATTCTCCAGTTGCAGAGGGAGCTCAACCAGTCATGCCACAAATGGGAGTCTCTCCGCCTCAAATTAAAGGGAGTCAAATCGACAACCAAACCTCTCCGCTGAGGCAGGGGTTATTTTGCTTTTTAAGTTCCCCAGCAGCAAGCAAGCAAAAGGCTTCAGCTCCACTACCGAATATAACCAGACCAACTTCCAACCCTCGGCTAAGCCCATTATTTCTTGGTGCCCTCCCTCTTCACCATACCCTGTAATTACAGAGTTTAGGGATGGGATTTTGTATGCTGCTGCTTTAGAAGTGCAGAACAACACAGAAGGAAGGGTTATTTAAATCCAAGTTAGAAGAGGAAAATCAGCATTGTTAAAAGAGCAAATTAAGAACACATTTCCCCAAGTTTCAGGTAATTCAAGGTCACTTGCGGTAAACAAGACTGAATCATGTGGTCTCTATGGGCAGCCGAGGCCCCATCAACTCCCAGGGGCAGATAAAACCATAAGCACTGCATGGAGCTGATTGTTAACGTCCCTGAAACTTTACCAGATTAAAACATTCAAGGACATGGAGTGTCTGGTCTGGGTGTTTTAGTTGCAGCCTCAGGATCAGAGTTCCTCCTGGTCCCCCAAAGCGCTTTTTGTTCAGAGAAATACATACGAAAAATTAAGAATAAGCATTCTGTACCAGGCGTGGTGGCACAAGTTTATAATCTTAGTATTCTGGGAGGCTGAGGCAGGAGGATCACAAGTTGGAGCTGCCTGAGCAACTTAGCAAGATCCTGTCCCTAAAAAGGGGGGCTGAGGAGGCTGGGCATACAGCTCAATGTGAAGACCCTTGATTCAACCCCCAGTACCAATAATATATCAGTACAATAAAAACTCAGACCTGGGGCCGGCGAGATGGTTCAGTGGTCTAAAGCGCCTGCTTAGGAGGGCTCAGGCAACTGCGGGGACTGCAGTTCGATCCCCGGCACCACATGCTGCACCAGCGCCACCACCAGGGCAGGCTGAGCCAGCCACAAAATGAATAAACAAAGAAACAAACAAACACAACAAGCAAACAAATAAATAAATAAATAAAATTTAAAAAAAAAAAAAAAAAAAACTCAGACCTGAAGGTTCGTTCCCGCTCTGGTCTCAGCTTTACTATTTACTGACCGTGTGAGATTGGGCATCTCACTAGGCCTCAATTTCTTCATTATAAAATGGGAACAATAACATGCCCCTTCACAGTACAGGGCTTCGTGAGAATTGAGGAAGATCAGGGCTGTGGCATGCATCACTCATGGTCAACTGCACAACACATGCTGTCTATCACAATCAGAATGATGAAGAATACTGGAAGGCTGGTAAGTCCCCATGCCAACGCTTTCTAGGAAGTGGCATTTATAAAGCAAGATCACTTCCACTTCCCTCTCTACATGAAATATATCTTCCAGCTAAGACAAAAAGCAGGGTTTGGAATGCCAAACGCTAAGTTCCTAACACCATTTAATGAGCACATATCACCTGCCAGGGACTTAAGCATACGTTCAGGAATCCTTATTATCCTGCAAGCAAGTATGGGGAGCCACAGCTCAAAATACATCTCACCTGCTCCAGGTCCCAGCCAAAATCTCAATGAAAATACATGACAGAAAAGGCTGGTGAATAGCTCAGCACACTAAGCCCCTGCTTAGGCAAGCACAGGGACCCCACAGGCCCCAGTGGCCCACACCCAGGTGCACTGAGCAGGCCACTGAGTCCAGGTGTGGTGGCCCACCTCTGTAGTCCTAGCACTGGGGAGGCTGAAAGCAGGAGGATCACTACAAGTCTGAGCTGTATAGTGAGACCCTGTTTAAATACATTTAAAAATAATAATAATAATAATAATAATAATAATAATAATAATACATGACAGGAGTCATACCTTGTGTCCCACATGGACACCTGGTGGCTGGGATTCTGAGGCTTTGCCTGGCTCATGTCTCTTTAAACAGCATGGATGTGCATATGACTAACAGAATGTTCCAGAGCAGGGACTTGCCTCTTCCAGTCTCCTGATTTAGGTAGGTCAGTAATCCAGCCAGGGAGGAGAAATAACATGTTCAAGGTGACAGGGCCAGTCAGAGGAGGGCTGGTCTTAGGGCTCAGGTGTATTGGCTGGAGAAAGATCTTGCAACACGTGCCCGAGGAATACAGTATGGGATCAAGCAGGTGTCACTGAGCAGATTCAGGCTTGCCAGCAGCACAAAGGTGAGCTGATGAGATCTCCTCACAAGCAGGTCAGGAGAGCAATCCTGCCTGGCCATACCAGCCGCTGCTTTCTACTTGGCTACCCCTGAATCACAGGGTCTAGACCAGCCACCTTAAAAATCACCTGCCTACACACTTCATGAATTTCTATTTGGAAGCCGTCCACTCGGAGCTGTTGCACACACCCTCCTAGGCTCTGCCTCCTCCTCCTCCTCCTCCTCCCCATGTGCAACTAAACTGCTTGTCAGTACCGTCTGTCTCCAGTAAAGGAGTTTCATCAGGTGGCTGACCCCGGTAAATAATTAAAGGGTGATCCCATAGCCTCAGCCTACTGGGAGAAGGATGGCCTGCTAAATAAGACATGGGAGGGAGGGATGTTAACAGCCTAACAACTGCTTCCTCAACAGATGGGGAGCAGGGCGCAGCAGGAAAGCAGCCCAGGGAGCAGCCTGCAGAGGGCAAAGCAAGGCAGGAGCAGGGCCCTCCGCTGGGAAGATTGGCTTCCACAGCATCAGAGCCCTTCGCTAGCTTTCGGCAGAGACATGCCGCAGAGGTGAAGCTACCACCCGCTTGGGACATTTTCTTACCTCTAAGATGACTGGCATACTTCCCTTCCCTTTCTTGTTTTAGCTGGAGAAAAACAGCAACTAGAAAGTAAAACTTCCCAAAAGCAACAACCTTTTATGGGCAGGGGCTTCCTCTCCATCCCCCTAAAGTGACCTACTGTCAACAGCTAGGATGGAGTGAAGTCTTCCCAGCTGGTTCTCCACTTGTGAGCATGTGAGTGTTTTATGTGTGTACACATATGGGCCTGGAGAGGGACAGAGACACAGATGCTTTTCAAAAGAGAACTGGGCTGGGGTGGGGAGACAGCTCAATGGAAAAAGTGCTTGCCTGACAAGTACAAGGTCCTGAGTTTGATCCCTGGTGTCACCAAAAAAAAAAGTAAGCTACATCAAAAAGAGGACTGGGCTGCCGTACACAATGTGAGCTGGACTGAGAGGCCACCTGAGGATGGCTGCCAGCAGCATAAGAGGCAAAACTGGAAAAGCAGCAGCTAGCTGTTGGGCTCTGTTAGAAGCTGCGGGGAACTGTTGGTTCTCTTGAAGGAGCTTGTCGTGCTGGCTTTCCCGATGAATGTGGCCGATCTTATCAACAAAGGAGCTCAGGACCTTGTTGTCACTGAAAATGACTGTGGTTCATGTTGGGGTAGCTCTGGTCCTCACTTTGAGCATCGCTTCCTGGCTCCAGAGGGGAAGATGGTGCACTGCTCAGTCTCATGAAGAAGCTTGTCGCATTGGTTTTCCTGATGGGAACTCAGCTTTTCTCATCATCAGAGGAGCTCAGAACTCACTGCCACGGAAGATGACTGCGGTAGTTTGCAGAAAAGCTCTGGTCCTTGCCTGAGCGTCACTTCCTGGCTCCAGTTCAGATCGCTCAGCATGCTGGCACAGATCCTTCGACTCACTAGCACAGGCTTTCTAGCCTCCACCATTGACCTTTGGGCCTTCCCAGCACAGACCCATTAAACAGGCCAGCATGACACATTGTCGTGGACTCTAGGCCTCCAGCTGGACTCATCGGGGGCATTGTTATGGGCTCTAGGTCTTCAGCTGGACTCAACAGGCACTACCATAGAATCCAGGTCCACAGCTGGAGTCTCGGGTCTTTAGTGTGTGGACAGATTTCCCACACTCTTGGTATATGATTCTTTGGGTGAATCATTATAAAAAAAAAAAAATCTTATACAATATTGTCATGTATTGTATTGTTTCCCTTTGCACAACCCCAAACTGTAACACAATCGCACACAAGTACAGTCCCAGCTACTGGGAAAGCTGGAGCAGAAGGATGACTTGAGCCCAGTGGTTTAAGGCCAGCCTGCATAACATAGAAGGTCTCCATCTCAGTAGATGGGTGGGTAGACAGACAGACAGACAGACAAGAGAGACAGGATCAGGTCAGGAATATAGCTCAGAAGCACAGTGTATGAGAGGACCTGGATTTGACTGAAGCAGCGCATACATAAACACACAAAAATTACAAGCACACTACATGCATGCTTCTGCATCTTATCTTTTTTACTCCTGCATCATGAAAACCTTCTAACACAGTCAATAGATCTGCCTTGTTCATTTTCAGTCCTTCTCCCTATTCTGGACAAGTAGGTCCCCCTAGCCTTTTTTTTTTTTTTTTTTTTTTTTT
>PVKN010001008.1:0-58914 GCA_004027915.1 Capromys pilorides | reverse complement strand
AAAAAGAGGAGAGGAGAGAAGGGGAGGAGGGGGAAGGGTGGGAAAAAGAAGGGAGGAGAGGAGAGGAGAGGGAGGGAAAAGAAAGGAGAGGAGAGGAGAGGAGAGGAGAGGAGAGGAGAGAAGAGGAAAGGAAAGGAAAGGAAAGGAAAGGAAAGGAAAGGAAAGGAAAGGAAAGGAAAGGAAAGGAAAGGAAAGGAAAGGAAAGGGGGAAAAGAAAAGAAGAGCTTAAGTGTAGCCCGCTCTTAACCAGAAGTCCACACTACCTCTGCATCAGTGTGTACCATCTAGTTTACCCTATAACAAAGGCATGAAACAGCACTTGCCGTATTGCTAATCTTTATATGAGGATGCTGTGGTGACTTTCAGCCTACAACAAGTGTGATAGCAAGTGCCTATAATCCCAACACTTAAGAGGCTGAAGCAGAAGGATCACTGCAGTTCCAGGTCAGCCTGAGCTACAAAGTGAGTAGATAAACCTTGTCTCAAAAAAAAAAAAAAAAAAAAAAGTTTGATGAATCAGGGCCCAGGATCAGAAAGTGAGGCAGAAAACACTGATAAAAGAAGCAGATGAAAGGCGTGGTGAATTGGAGAGCAGATCTAAAAGGAGAGGCCACTCTGGACTCCAGGGAGTGTCACTTAGCATGAAGCCCTCATCTACTAAGAAGTGTTGGAGCCAGGCGTGGTGACTCACTCCTGTCATCCCAGCACTTGGGAGGCTGAGGCAGGAGGACTGGTGAGAGTTCAAGACCAGCCTGGGCTATAAAAGTGGGCTCAAGGCCAGCCTGAACTGCATAGCCAGATCCTGTCTCAAAAAGACAAAAAAAATTAAAAATGTAAAAAATTAAGAAGTCTGAAAGTGTCAACTCTCCATTTCTTCTTTTATAGTAACAGGGTTTCCTGGTGTTTAATGTCTCGTTAGAGAACTAGAATCCAAATTCTACTTGTAGCTCACAGTCCTTTTGGGCACTTAATGAAAATTTCTGTGACCCCATTTTCCTCTCAACAAAATAAAGATAGAATTATTTCCAAGCCCATAAGGTCAGATTCCCACCATATTATCAAAGAAAAAAATTACCACATTTAAAATTGCAATGGGAAACTCAAATTTAAAATTTGTCCTGCATGTGCAGGAGGAAAGAAAGAGGAAAAAAAAAAAAAAACAGAAAGAGAGAGAGAGAAAGGGAAAGTGGGATGAAGAGAAAGGGAGACGGGCACAGATGAAGAAAGAGGAAGAGAAGAAATCACCCTCAGAGAATTAAATAAATTTATCTTCCACTAAGGCGAATAATGTGGTCCATTTCTCAGTAATCCTTTGATATAAAATTCCCCAGCCCTAGTTTAGTAGAAGAATTGAATGGCAATATGGAACTACTAAGCCAGAGGCTTAAAAGAAATTCTCATACAAGCCCCATCTCAAAAAATTTCATTCTGCCAAAGATGCAAGTCCCGGAACTGTTGTTTTTTTGAGCTCCCCACACCCATTCAGGGATTCTGATGCTGATGGTTAGCAGAAACCTCGTTGCCAAATGCTGGCAAATCTTTTCCCTTCAGAGTATGAAAGGAAGAACACACTGATGGCAGCGTTAACAGAATCGTTAGTTTTCATTATATCAGCAAACTCATCATCCGAACCTGTTAGGTCTAAGTCAGTGCCAAGGAGGGGCATGAGGTTGCCAGCATGATGTCCCGGAGGAGGCCCTGCCGTAACAATCTGAAAATATTGCAAGCAGACACAGGGGCCGGGGGTTCGATCCCCAGGCCTGCTGTGCCAGGCCTGCCCCCTAGGGTGGGGGGTGCTGAGAGAACAATTGAGACTGGGTATAGTGGCACATGCCTGTAATCCCAGCTCTTGGGAGGCTGTAAACAGGTGGATCACCACAAGTCTGATCTAGTAGTGAGACCCTGAACACCCTGTAGACACTTCTCTAAAATAAAAAAAATAATAATAATAAAAAAAAACCTGAAAATGCCAAGAAGGGACCGGCAAAGTCTGACTACAGAGAATACCAAGCCAGGAATGAGACAAAAATCCAGTTCTGGGTTACATTTAAAAATATAGTCTGGGGCCAGGGAGATAGCTGGGTAGTCTAAGCACCTGCATGGCAAGAGCAAGGATCTGGGTTCGATCCCCAACACAACATGTCCCGCTGGCCTTGCGCTGTGCCAGCCATAGAAACGGTGTGTAATGGCGCACACTTGTAATCCCAGCACTAGGGAGGCTCAAACCAGGAGGATTACTAGGAATCCAACCTGCGTAGTGAGGCCTTATAACAAATACATTAATGAAAAAAATAAAGTAAAATAATTTATCCTTATTGCCAAGTTGGCCACAAATCTGCTGAAGAAGAGATTGGCCCCAAACAGTTGAAATCCCACGTCGTTTATTTCTTGATAGCCTTTACCCAAACTCATAGAGATGACTCATTCACTCTAATTTTGTGGAATAGCTATATAAGACACGCAGGGAATGAACAAAGACAGGATTCCATGAAATAAACTTCTTAAGTACGCAGAATCACTGATCCTTGATATTCCATAGCTCTCAGTAGGATACTGTGTCGGCAGGGGGGCTCTGCTCTCAGGGAAACCAGAAACGCGCCATAGCTCAGAGTCAGAAAATTCTCTGCCCTTGAGTTGCTAGAGAAAGCAGGGAGATAACTCACATAGGTGAAAAGTTTGAATATTGTAGTCCATTTATTGACCCCTGCAGGCCTTCTACTTTCTGCCAGTGCCTTGAGAATCCAAGCAACGTGAGGTCCTTCTCATGGCCGTGTTTCTCACAGTATGCGTTTGAGACAACAAATCCAGCTGGGCGACTTATAAAAATGCAGTTCCTCCCTGGTCCCACAGGCCTCACTGGCCCCACCCCCAGGGCATGCTGAGCCAGGTGACAGAGTCTGGGCATGGTGGTGCACCCCGGTAATCCCAGTGCTGGGGAAACTGAAAGTAGAAGAATCACAACAAGTCCTATCTGCATAGTGATACCCTGTGCCAAATACACAAACGAAAAAAAAAAAAAAAAAACAGATTCCTGGACCCCATTTATGTGATCTTGAACTGAATTATCATATCTCACACACACACACACACACACACACAGAATTACGGTTAAGTGTTCTAAAGTCGTGCCATCCTCGTGTTTAATAGAGAATATCCTTGCCTATGTGAACATAGGCTGCAAAGTGAGACTTTTTTACATCCCTAACGCATTGAACAGTTTTTCTTCTCCCACCTACTCAACACGTTCAGTTCTCGAGCAGACTCAAGTCTGTGCCCCACAGTGGAGCTCAATTCGGACACCATCTACCGAGAGTTACACTCACAGCACATGGACAGAGGACTTGCTCCCACAAGACGTCCCCCACTGCAGCTGGCACGTGCCAGCCTCAGATTGTGACCTATGCTTCTGACCAACAAGCTCTAAGTCAGGGGTTCCCACAGCCTCCTCTTCAGGTTCTTTTAATTTACCAAGGTGGTTCACAGAACCCAGGGAAACATATCTACTCATTTATTGTAAAGCATATTATGAAAGATGTGGTTAAATGCCCAGATAGAAGACATAGAAGGGCGAGATAGGGAGGAGTGTGTGAAGCTTCAGGTTTTCTCTATGTATGATGCATGCTAGCCACATGTCCAGTGATCCAGAACCTCTCAGAACCCTGTCAGGCTTTTTGTAGATGATGATTCATCTTCTTTTTTGTATTTTAGTACAGGGTCTGCAGGGTCTCACTACATAGATTGGACTAGCAGTGATCCATCTGTGTTCAGCCTCTTAAGAGCTGGGATTATAGGCACACACTACCATGCCTAGTCTCAATCATCATCTCAGTGCACCCCATGGGCGGGGCCGCTAGGGCTCGAACCCCAGCCTCTGTGCTCTGCCTCAGCAGGAGCTTTAATCTGCTGAGCTATTTGCCTGGCCCTTTGTGGAATATTCTTTATGCAGGCTTGATTGATGATATTATCACCATTTGTGATTAGCTCAACCTTCAGCCCCTTTCCCTTCTCTGGAGTCTGGGAGAGGGTTACAGTGGAAAGTTCTAAACTTCTAATCACACAGTGGGTTCTGCTGGCAACCAGGCTCCATCCTTAGCCATGCAGGAGCCCACCAAGAGTCTATGTTAGGACAAAAGATGCTCAGATCACCCAGGAAATCCTAAGGGATTTAGAGGCCCTATGCCAGAAGGCTGGGATGGAGCTTAGTGGTTCAGCACTTGCCCAGCATGGGCAAGCACCTAGGCTCAATCTCTAACACATACACAAATAAAAACAGAGTAAAAGTTCTATGTCAGGAGCTAGGGTCAAAGACCAAATATTAATGTAAAATATTCTCTTAAATTAGTACTCCTATTTGTAAGGGTGTGAGGTTCCCAAGAAACAGGTGCAGGGTGGGAAGATAGCTCAGTGACATGGGAGCCTGCCTGGCAAGTGTAAGGTCCTGAATTTGATCTCTGGTACTCAAAAAAAAGGTAACGAAAGAAAGAAACAGGCACAGAGACCAAATATTTCTCTTTCTCTCTCTCTCTCTCTCTCTCTCTCTCTCTCTCTTTTTTGTTAACGTATTTGGTTTGTACAGAATTTCATCAGGAAGCTCGGACTCATGGACATCCTCTTGCCCTCAGCCTCCCAGCGCTGGGGTTACAGGCCTGTACACCTAGACTCTGTCCTGCTCAGCACCCTCTGGGGGCGGGACTGGCGTGACATATGTGCTGGGGATCTACCTACAGTCCCCCTCCCTTTGCCTAAGCTTACCTAAGCAGGCTTTTTAGACCGCTGAGCATCTCTCTAGCCCCTAAATATTTATATCTTATTGAATCTCAGCATCACAATTAGGATACCCAGTAGCAGTTGCAATTATATCTGCTTCCCCGAAAAGTTTCTGTACCTCCCAAGGCTGGTCAGGGTCATGACCATTTATCCAATATTCCACAGAATTCAGTGGAACTTCCTTAGCAGAAAAATCAGTTGAGCATGACAAAGTTTGGGTGCAAATGAGCCAAGCTTTCTCTGCCTTAGACGATCCTGGCAGGACAGTGGAACTTCATTCTACTTGGGAGTGAAGTTCCTAGGTCAGAGCATAAGGTGAGCTTTGAGAATAATCAAAGTTAAGCTTGAGTGCCTCCATAGGAGGGCACCCTATTCACTCACCCATGGGTCTTGCTCAGTGTAGGGATCAGTTGGTCTTATTATGAATGGATGAGAAAGGTAGACAAGAAGACAAAAGCTGGGCTAGGCGGTCAGTAGTCTGCCTGATGGGCAAGACTCATGCGCCAGCACAATGAAACCTACGGTGATTTATACCTTTTGCAAAGTTAGTAACACATGACACAAGATTGCCTAGTGACTGTGTTATGGTTTGTGTCTAGTTGTCCCCCCAAAGCCTCATGCAGTCATGGGGTGAGGACTTTTAGAGTCTGAGACTAACTCATGATCCACTGAGATTATGGGTTTTAGTACTGCTTGGATTATGGGTTGTGAGTGCTGCGCCCAGAGAGCCTGAACGTAACATAAGAGACAAAGAGACAGACTCTCTCTGTTGCTCTGTTGCTATTATTGCTGTTCTGCCGCCATCTACTACTGGCCTCTGCCATGTGCCTCTCTGCCTTTGATCCAGCTGAGTGTAGACTGAAACCTCCAGTAACTGTGAGCTATATAAAGCTTTCATTCCTTCATTTTGGTGAAGGTATTTGTCCCAGCAATGAGAGAAAAGACACTGAGACAGACTAGTAGCCGACATTAACCAGGCAGGATGCTTATTTCAGGACTGAGATGGCTTGTTTGCTTTAGGCACTGAGGCCTAGTCCTGCCTACACACCTTTGACTGATTTTCCAGCTCCCGCAGCTCCCTACAGGTCACCCTAATGCAACCAGTGAGGATTTCCAGTGACAGAAAATGTAGTGATTCCTTGGGCTGAGCACCTGCCGAAGTGGTTGGCTATGCTTAGGGCTCTAAGTGTCTCTGTAAACACTGGCACCGTGCTGCACACTCACCTAGAAGGAATAGAAATGGCCTCACCCATGTTCGTGATCACTGAGGGGAGCTACAGCCAGACCCTCCAGCTCCATTAGAATGGTTGGTTTCTTTTTTCTTCTCAAGGAACATAAGTTCAATGTATACAGGCAATATGATCTACTAATTTAAATCTCCAAGTGACCTCAAAGCTATGGAACTAGCCATGGCCACGTCCACACCTGGCTATGTATTAAAAGTGCTTGCTGGTCTCTCATATGAGCCTGTGTAGGGCCAGTGAGATAGCTCAGCGGATCATGCGCCTACTTAGGCAAGCACAGGGACTGGGCACCACATGCCATGCCAGCCCCACCCCTGAGCACAGCGAGGCTGCCACCGAGACTGGGTGTGGTGGCACGTGCCTGTAATCCCAGCACTGGGGAGGCTGAAAACAGGAGGATTGCTATGAGTCTGAGCTACATAGTGAGACCCTATACCAAATACACACACACAAAAAAACATTTTTTTAAAGCCTATGTGCTTCAAGGTTTTATTAGGGAAGAACTTGATCTCTGAGCAGGTTTAAGAGCCTCAGGACTGTGTTCCATTAGGAGGAGATGCCAACTGAGCAGATATTAACCCTTCCCATACTGAGAAAGCCTCTGTCTTAGAAACAAATTAATATGAATACTTCCCTGACCCCAAAATATCCTGCAACCGTGTCAGGGTCAGAGGGAAGCATATAATATATGGTAGTGAGCACAAAGAAAGCACTTATTCTTTTTTTTTTTTTTTGCAAGAGCAAAAGCAAATCCATCTTCTTTCCTCTATTCCTGGCTAGAGGCAACCAGCCTGGGAATTGTTTTCGTGTAGCTGTGTCTTTGGAAAATTGTGTGAGTGTGTGTGTGTGTGTGTGTGTGTGTGTGTGTGTGTGTGTGTGATTTCATCCTGAAAAATGGGGAGAGCACCTATTTCCAGAAGGTCAGAAGAGCTTTTCTTTGTTGCCTTGGATAAGTTGAGGAGGAGAAAAAGGCAGACTTTAGAAATTCCCAGCAGCATTAGAAATATTTTTACTGTGAAAAGGACATAAGCTAGTGGGTTATCTTGAAGAAAGCAGAATAAGTGTGAAATCGGACTCATTGGTAAGCACAAATGAGGGCTATAGTGAAATACTACATCATTTGGTCTGCCAGACTGAAACAATTGAAGAGATGGATAACATCAAAGTTGGCAGAGTGTGGAAAACTTGGGTTCTATATTGTTGCTGGGATAGTCTTTGGGGAAGCCAATTTGGCTGTCCTGGCAGCCCCCCTGTCTCTGTGGGTTCCACATCCATGAATTCAGCCAACCTCAGATGGAAAATATGTGAAAGAACACACTGCGTCTGGGTTGAACGTGTACGGACCATAGTCTAGATGCTACCCCCTAACCAACACACCACAACAGCTACGGAAAGAGCCAGCACTTGCATCGTACACATATGGCAAGGAATCTAGAGGTGACTGGAAGTACACAGGAGGACACGTGTCAGTTGGAAGCAAACACTAGACCATTTTACATAAATGATATTTTATAAATTCAGTATCCATGGAAGGACCATGAGCCAATTTCTTGTTTACCAAAGGCCAGTCCTATCTATTACATTTTATAATCTCTGTGCCTTCCAGCCTGTCCATCCCACTTCTCAGAATCCACCTCTAGGCACAGGTGCACCACGATGCACAGCAAACTCTTATTCTCCTCCCCAGCTGCACATTAGAACCACTTAGGGAGCTTGAAAATAAATGCCCAGAGTTTACTCCAGACCAATTAAATTAGAACACCCAGGCCCTGTGATGGGCCAGGCTTTTAGAAGGTTTTAAAGCTCAAAGCTGCAGATATGCAAGGATTCTCATGGCAGCTTTGTTTGAAATAGGGCAAAGCCTAAAAACATCTAAATGTCCATCAGTAGGCAGAGCAAAGAAGCAGTGGTTTATTCATAAAGTTGGATGAGATAACGCAACTTAAACATGAAACATCCCTCTTACTATAAAGTTACAAGGCCCTGCGTGTTCTAGTTGCTGCCTCTCTGTCCTCATCTCCCAGCACTCTCCTCATTCTCCACCTCTGCCATGTTGGATGTCCCTGTAGTAGGTTTTATTTGCCTCAGGGCCTTTGCAAATGCTATTCCCTCTGTCTTCATCCTAAGATCTACACAGCCTCCTCCCATCTCTCCCTAAGTGCTTGTTGATATATTACTTCAGTAGAGAGGCTGTCCCTTTATTCAGTCAACCTAGCATTTACCACTTCCTCATAAATTGTGTATTTATGACCTACTTCCCTCAACTAGAATGAGAACTCCCAGCACATTTTCGTTCCTGTCATTGTCTGTGATAATACAGCCTATCACTGAGGGATGCCTACTTTGAAGTTAGGCTGCCAGAGTTTCCATCCAGGTTCTACATCTAAGTAGCTGTGTGGCCTTGGGTATGTCTTTTAACTAATATTTGTCTCAGTTTTCTCTTGTATAAAGTGGATGCCAGAGCAGTACCTACCTCCTACAGCTGGGAGGATTAAATTGCATAAAGCATAGTGATGCATTACACTCACGAGGTAACTGTTGGGATTACAGTCATCAGCACTTATAGCAGTGTCCAGGTGGCTAATATTTATTAAATAAATGAATAAATAAATAGAAGAAAAAGAAAATTGCACAACAATATACAATTGGCCCTTACCATCCACAAGTTTTTGTGTTTTTTTTGTTTTGTTTTGATACCAAGGATCAAACTCAGGGACCTTGTGCTTGCCAGGCGAGGGCTAATGATGCTGAGCTATCTCCCCGGCCCAATATACACAAGTTCTACATTTACAGATTCAACCAACTACAGAAGGAAAAAGATTAACTGGACCTGTGATGAGCATATACAGACTTTTTCTTGTTGTTCCATGGACAGTACAGTGTATCAGCTACTTCCCTAGCATTTATACTGTATTAGCTATTAAATAGAGGTGATTTCAAGTATATGGGAAGATGTGTGTGGGTTGTGTGTAAATACCATGCTGTTTCATAAAAGGGACTCAAACATCAGTAACCACACCCAACGAGTTCATAATTTCTTTTCTTTTTTGGGGTGGGTGGGTGCTGGGAATCAAGCCAAGATCTTGTGCTTGCCAGGAGGGTGCTTGTGCCGCAGAACTTTACCCCCAGCCCCCATAATTTCTCAGTGCAAGGGTAAATACCTGGAGGGCACACACCAGACTTCTGAAGCAGTTTGAGAAGTGCTCAAGACATTTTTCCACATCTATATTATTTGGTGTTTTGTATGTATCACATGTGAAATAAAACATGTTTTTCAAGCCACGCATGGTAGCAATGCCTATAATCCTAGCACCCTTAAGGTGTGGGGGTGCGGGGGGACCTGAGGCAGGAAGTTGGAAAGTTCCAGGCCAGTTAGTCAGTTAGTGACTTAGTGAGATTCTGTCTTCAAAATTAAAATTTTAAAGTGGGAGGTGGGGAGATAGCTCAATGGCATAAGCACCTGCCTGGCACGTGCAAGATCCTGAGTTTGATCCTTGGTATCAAAAAAATAAATAAATAAAGTGAGATGGGGATGTAGCTTACTGAGATAGATATAGATTTGATGATCCAGGTATAGATTAGATAGGTAAGATATAGAGACGGATATAGAGAAGTGATAGTGATCTATCTGAATAGATCAGAAGTCATTAGAGTGCAAAGCATGCAAGTCTGCCCCCAGTTACAGTACTGGCGTAGACAGAATGTTCTCTGGAATAAGAAATCGGCAAACCCAGCAAGCCCACTGTGGCAGCTCCATCCTGGTCTCCTTCTCACTCTGTCTGTCTGCTCCACACAGTGCCTGAGGAGCCTGCAGGTCGGCTGCAAGCATGGAGGATGACCCTCATCCACACACCCCGAAGGCGTTTGTGAGGACTGGATCCCTGACTTCAGACTGTGAGATCACTTCCTCAGGACTCTCCAGAGGCAGGTCCCTGGCAAATGAACAGCAACAGCAAAAAGTCCCCAACTTAGGAAATCCAAGCCACATAGCCACATCAGCCAATATCCCTAGGATTTATATTAAAAGAAAAAAGAAGAAGAAAAAAAAAAAAATGCACTCTCACTGTGTCCACTGGGCGAAGCTTTTTGCATGCATTCTTCCTCTCCAGAGATGACCTCCAGAAGCTTCGTTACTCTCCATTGGGTAGGGCTCTGGATCTGGCGGGAGTAGGAGGCTCCAGGAAGATGCCAGTGTTTCTAGCACCAAGTGCAGACATCTGCAGCATGTTTCAAGTTGTCTAGTCCAGCTGAATTCATGGTTTTGTTTTTTCCTTGCATCTTTTCATGTTGTAAGTTCGCTCCAATCTCTAGTAACCGCTTTCCCAGCAGCACTCCCAGAACTCCCCAAGCAGGTCATCAAAGAACCAAAGACTCTCTCACCCTCCCTTGATGCTTATTTTTCCTAATAGCACCCCACCTCCACCTTTCTTGCTCGCATCCACATTGGTCAATGTGATCATAACCTCAGTCTTCATTCAAGCAGACTCTGAGAATGTACTGAGTGGTGGATCCTAGGCTGCTGTGCGTCCTCTTAATGCCAAGTTTAGGAATAAACTGGCTGTGTTTACAGAATACACTCTCCCCAACCCCCTCCTCCCCACCCCCACCCCACCCCCATCCTAATAGCTAATCACCCCTCCCCCATCTCAAGCAGGATCTTTGGTTTCCCCGGCTGCCACCTGGAAGTGCCACTCCTCCCTATTTCTTTCAAAGGCAGGTCCTCTAGGCATGAATGAGCTGGTTTGATGATGCCACTGTCCTGCCTACCACAGTGTTTTGCAGACCATGTGCCACTGGTGGTACAGATAACTTCTGGTTAGTTCACAGATGCAGCATTAATCACTATAGAATCATACGGAAATGTTTTTCTATTATTTTTTAATCAGATTACAGCAAGGAGAAGGTTTATTTGGGGCTCATGTAGCCTTAACACCTTTACGACACTGTGACCTTTTAAACCAAAAGCAGTCCTCTGGCTCATCTTGTGTCTCCAGAGAATTCAATGATACTGTTTTGTTTTCATGCTATTTAATTTATTACCTTCTTTTGTGGCTTTGCCAAGATGTGTGTGCTCTATTGTTTCTGTTCAAATAAACTTACTTAAAAATAAATGGACTCAAAGACAAAGAGGTAACTAACATCACAGGTGCCATGTATGTGCATAAATAGCAAAGGTCACATGAAGGAGTAGCAGGAGAAACACAGTGGTAACCAACTTTTAGATTCAAAAGAAAAGGCAGCTTATTCTAGTTGAGTGAACAGAAGGCTGAGAGTCCAAATACCTTTTTTTTCTTTTCATTAGCTATGCAAACTGATTTTAGGCAAGTTTCTTCGCCTCTCTGTGCTCAAACTTCTTCATCTGGAAAATGGAGATAAGAATATTTGCCTACTTACCTCACAGTGTTATGAATATTGTCATAAAAGAAACACCCTGCGGGGAGGATTTTAAGTGGCTGTACAAATACAAAACATGGTTCTTCGAACATTTTATAGCTCAGGCATTTGTTAAAATACTGGACTTTAGCAAAATAATAAAGTGGATGTGGGCTGGTGAGATGGTTCAGTGGTCTAAAGCACCTGCTTAGGCAAGCTTAGGCAACTGCAGAGACTGCAGTTAGATCCCTGGCACCACATGCTGTGCCAGCCCCACCCCTAGGGCAAGCTGAGCTGACCATAACATACATACATACATACATACATACATACATACATACATACATACATTTTTAAGTGGGTAGACACCAGATTCCACCTGCCATTTCATCCAGATGTCCATCACTGGCCAGCACTTGTCCCAGGAGGACACTGAGTGAGGGACATGAATTCTCAGCACATAGGGATGCTAGCGCCATTCCAATACATTAGAGCTTGACTTTGTTTCTGACATTTTGTTGTTCGTTTATGTGTGTTTGGGTCCCTTCCTAGTCTTGTACTCAAATCCAACAAAAAGTGTTGCTGAGAGGCAGAATAAAAATGGTTTGCAGTAAGACTCTCCACTACCCTATGTGAGTGCTTTCTTGGGATTTCCACCCTTCTAGACATGTCCATTGCCAAAATGCAATCATCCATCTCAGCATCCTTCCATATGGAAGTTCACAGAGAGGGTGGTGACAGGGCTAGAGAGGCATCCAGTCAATGAACATGGCCTGCAATGCCCTCATAAAGCATCTCAAACATTGGTTCTGTTTTAATTAAAGCAAGAAAATCTCACCAAGTGAGATCCCTAGTGCTCAGGCGGCTCTGGGTTTTTTGTTCTGATCTTGACGAAGTAGGATCACTGTCTTCCCCAGGACATTGGGCAAAGCTGAAATTCCCCCTTGCTTACCCTCCAGGGCACAGTCAGATCCAGGTACATAAAATACAAATTGCAAAGCACAATTAGAAAAAAGGATTGATCTGATGCATCAGCCAAGAGACCTTTTCATTAGCCAGAGACAACAGCTGGCTAAAGCAAAAGGTAGAACTTACTGTTCTTGCAACTGGAAATTCCAGGGGTGGCTTCAGGTACGGCTGGATCTTGAGGCTCTTTGTTATTAAGGGTTGGTTTCCTTTCTCAGCCTCAGTGTTGTGAATGCATGGTGATGAGATGGATGCCATTAGCTATGGATGTCTTCCTATCTGATTAGCCACACCTGAAGACACAATGTGTATCTGCCTTAATAGCTCCAGAAGGAAAAAAAAAAAAAAGGGTTCAGTTCAAAATAATGTACAATTGATTCAATCAGGAAGCTGCCCATCAGAATAGATATGGTCCATTAACAAACAGGTGTGAGCACGTTGTTCATACAAATTGATGCTATGCCCAGGGGTTTCCAGCCTCCTCTTTGGCCAGGCTTTAAGTCCAGTATTGAACCACTGGAGCTAAGTGTGAGGTTAGCTCCATGCAGTCTTTATGGATTGACAGTGTGGGCAGGGGTGGTTCCCCAAGGGAGAGCCAGAGTGCTTTTACCAGAAAGAGAGACAGTTGCTGGGCAGAACAAGCCACCATTGTCCACACTGAGTGTTCTGTTTCTAACTATGCTTTGCACACAACACTACAGGAATCCAAGCTCGTCAAGCAGTTCCCCCATTGTGCTGTCACTGACCTCCATTGCCTCACCTGGCCAATAGGTATGGAACATCTGCTCAATCTCAGATACTGGACCAGGCTTTGGAAATTCCAGTATGATCAAGTGGGAGCCCTGACAAGGTTGTTTACAGTCTAAATGGAGGGAATGGGCACACACACAAACAGAAGGGATCGCGAGAAGCATCAACAGAGTATTACACAGCTGCTCTCAGGAGGGAGCTCTGGCTGTCCTCCAGGGAGGCCCTGGGAACAAGTGTGCCTGTCCCACCCACGCTTTGTGTTGCTCAGGCTGATGTGGCTACATCACTTGAAGCTGCCCTGTCTCTGCCCACAAGTTATGGGCAGAAACAGATGCAGACATAAAATTGCTGGCCTCAGCTCCTGGATCAGCAAATTATGTTCGGTCTACAACAAGACAGCTGCCTTCAGCAAAACAGCACCGTGCATGTATCTTGATACGTAACCTTAGATCCAGGCTTCTAAATATAAGAGACAGTTTCAAGCCACCAATTAAAAAAAAAAAAAAAAAAAAAACCTCTAAAACCCTTTATGGGTTACTACTAACTCTTTAAAAAAAAATACTCATGGACTAACTCTTTAAAAAATACTCATGGATATTAAATATTTCGCCCCAGGGAATTATCCTATAAGAACAGACCCGTGAACCCAGACACTTTTAGATCCAGCTTTGACAAATACAAAAAGAGGCATAAATGCTACTCAAGCTGGAGAAACTACAGAAAGAAAGAATTCACTTTCTAATAGATTGATTAATTAATTGGTGGACTGACTCCAAAAGAGATGTATTTGTCAGAGATTGAGAGAGAGAAGTACAAAGTCACCTCTCTGCCGTCTGCAGGGGGGACCGGAGTCTCATGCTGAATACTTGTTCCAAACAGGAGGAGCACCCCGGTTAGCCCACAGTGCTACTGCGGCAGCACCCAGCCCTCTCTTCCTGTCTGAGCGTAGTGCTTTCCCCCTTCACATCCACAGACCGATTCATGGTCTTGGCCTGCCCTTGGGCTTTCCCCTAAGCTATCTGCTCCTGATCCTGCTGTGAAATATTCATTCCCTTGGGATGACAGGGAACCCTGTGAATGGGAACTAGCCGTGCTGTGCTGTCAGCACTGAGAGGAACTTCTAAAGGCCAAATCTTGCCTGTAGAGGGGGTATCAAATGGCCTGATGACTTAGCACAAGGAGGGCCTCACACAAATCTTCACACCTTCCTACCACAGAAGGTGAGTCGGAGCCATTTCCAAAGCTCATCTAAACAATTACAGTAGCTTCCCTGTAGGGTTCCCTGTATCTCACTGATTAACAGCCTTGCAAACATTAGAAGCATAGGGACTTAGCTGAATTTATCCATTTGTGGTTGGGAGGTCAGAATGACACGAGGGAAAGAAACCCACAAACTGAAAGATATCTGGGATGGGTTTGTGTTCTTTAAAACTTAAGGACGAATTTTAGAAAGAACAGAGGTTAAGAGTAGAATATAGGGGCCAGCAAGATGGCTCATTGGTCTAAAGCACCTGCTTAGGCAAGCTTAGGCAACTGCAGGGACCACAGTTCGATCCCTGGCACCACATGCTACACCAGTCCCAGCCCCAGGGCAGGCTGAGCCGGAATATATCAGAATATATTTATTGAGGGAACGAAAGCTTCTGTCCAAGAGAGGAACAAAAGGGGACCCCAGTGGGTTGCCCAGGACCCTGCCTATTCTCAGGATTTTTATACAGCAAATCAACCAAGAGAGGCAAGTACAAGGTGGGACACATGGGAACTTGCAAGGTGGACATGAGGTGGGCCAAAACTATGGTCAGCCAGTAAGCTTACAGGCATAATTGCTCAGGTAAAATTGCTTAAATTGGGAACAAATGGGGAAGCGAGTCACCTGGCAAACAGGCATGAGCACAGAGCAAGGGCTTGTCCTATGGGGGATTGTGTTAGTGACTCTTACTGGTTTTTTTCAAGGTGATTGATACCTATTTAGAATATCAACCCCTGGTGTCCATCCCTAGGGAAGTATGTGGCTGCATTCGTTTTATCTTTTGTCTTGAGGTCTGGTCCAGGACAGAGGTGCCTGTCTCTCCCACAGTTGCAAGGTATCTCATCTTCCATACTGGCTCCTTTGCTGGCCTGGCCCTGTCTGACTGCCTATAATATTTCTATCTAACTTAGCTACCTACAACAAGAAGTCTTAAGTGGGTCTCAATGGCCAAAAGCAGAATGGTGGCAAGATTAGCCTTCTTCTTGGAAGCTCTTCCAATGAGTCCCCTTTCTTGGCCTTTCCACCTGCTAAGAGGCTGCCCATAGGCCTCTGCTGCTGCACAGGAAATAGTACCAAGAATCAACAAATGGGCTCATGGCAAATTAAAAAGCTTCTGCAAGGGCCAGCCAGATAGCTCAGCAGACTAAAGCACCTGCTTAGGCAGACGTAGGGACCAGTGTTCGATCCATTGCATGCATGCCAGCCCCACCTCTGGGGAGCACTGAGACACTACTGAGACTGGGCATGGTGGTGTGAACCTGTAATCCCAACACTGGGGAGGCTGTAAACAGGAGAAGCACTGTGAGATGTAGTGAGACCCTGTGGACCCTGTACTAAATGCATTTTTTGAAAAGTTAAAATTTTTTAAAAAGCTTCTGTAGAGCAAAGAAAACAACTGAATGAAAAGATGACCCACAGAATGTAAAAAAAAAAAAAAAAAATTCTCAGGTATTCTTCAGACAGATGACTAACTTCTAGAATGTATAAAGAACTCAAAAAATTATACTCCTGTAAAATAAAGACTTGATCCCCAGGCCTGCCATGCTGGCCCCACCCCCAGGGTGCGTTGACACAATTAAGAATGGGCGTGGTGTCATGTGCCTGTAATCCCAGCTCTTGGGAGGCTGTAAACAGGTGGATAATTAGGAGTCTGATCTAGTAGTAAGATCCTGAACACCCTGTAGACCCTTCCCTAAAATACAAAATAAAATTAAATCAAAGACCCAATTAAAAAAAAAAATGGGAACTGAAATGAATATGCTTCACAGAAGAATAAAGACAAATAACCAATAAACACATGATGAAATGTTCAACACTACTGGCCATTAGAGAAATACAAATTAAAGCAACACTGAAATTCCATCTCACCCCAGAAAGAATGGCTATCATCAAGAAATCAAGGGGCTGGAGAGATAGCGCCATGGCACAAGTGCCTGCCTGGCAAGTGCAAGGTCATGAGTTTGAAACCCAGTCCCACAAAAAAAGAGAAAAGAAAAGAAATCAAATAAGCCATGGAGATAGCGCAATAGCTAAGTGCCTGCTTGGTAAGTTCAAGGTCCGGAGTTTACTCCCCAGTACAACAACAACAACAACAAAGGAAATCAAATAATAACAAGTTCTGGCAAGGCTGGGATTGTGGGGAGGAACACATCCACATGTTGGTGGGAATGTAAGCTAGTACAAGCACTGTGGAAATCCGTATGACTATTACTCAAAAAAAACTAGAATTAGAAATTCCACATGACCCAGGTATTCTCCTTCAAGGTATCTTCCCTAAAGAGTAAAAGACATCGTATTATGGTGATACATGCACACCTGTGTTTATAGCAACACAATTCATAGTAGCTATATCCATCAACAGACAAATGATCAAAAAATACAATATTTACATACAATGGAATACACTCAGCCATAAAGACAGACAAATTTGAGTCATTTGTAGGAAAATGGAAGCACCCTGAGACTAGAACTAAGTCAGACACACGAGATTAAACATCTCTCTCTTTTTTCTTAAGAAACCCAAATTACAAATAAAGAGCAAAATTAAAGTGATAGGAAGTAGGGAGAGAAGTGTTTCTCAAATAGGAAGGAGAGGGCCGGTGAGATAGCTCAGCAATCTAAAGCACCTGCTTAGGCAAGCTTAGGCAGACACAGGGGACCTCAGTCTCATCTCAGCCCCACACGCCTCACCAGCCCCACCCTCCGGGTGGGCTGAGCCAGCCAAAAATTTTTTTAAAAGGGAGGGTGGGTGGGAAAGAGATCAACAGATGGAGTGAGAAGAAGGAAGAGATTAGAAAACAGATTTAAAATGTGCTGTGTATATGCAGCAACTCCCACAGCAAATGCAATCAATATGTTCTGCAAGCATGGACTCATTTTTTTAAAAAAAAAAAAGTCACCACTGGCCACACCACTCTTACATTACGTCTCTCTTGTTGTGGCTCCTTGGTCTTCCCAATTTAAAGACATCACTACCGTAGGCCTGCCCAGAGTGTCCAGCATGATCTCTGGGTTTTAAGCTCAGCTGATAAACGGACCTAACTCCCCCTGCTCCCTGAATGCTCCCTTGTGGTGTGAACTATTCACCGGTGCCAGGAATTAATATGGCAGTGTCCTTGGGAACCCCTTACCCTGACTTTTAGATTCTGCTCCACAAACGCCCAGATGAAACAGCCAGAGTGACTTCAAAACCTAACATGATGGGGCCAGGGAGACAGCTCCGTGGCACAAGTGTCTGCCTGGCAAGTGCAACGTTGTGAGTTTGAACCCCAGTCCCACACACACAAAAAAAAAACTAACTTGAATGCCTGCATTCCTTTGTGGAAACCTACAGGCCTCCCATGCAATTAATTCCAAACTTCTGCGATAGCCCAAAGCCCTACATGGTTGGCCCTAGAGCTATGCTCAGGGATCAGCTCTTACCCTCCCCCACCTCCCTGCTGCAGCCACACCCCGGACTTTCTATTGCACCTCAAATGTGCCAAGATCACTCCTGCCTCTGGGCCTTCATATGTGCTGTTTTCTCTGTTCGTTATTATTATCCAGGTTTTCACAGAGCTGGTTCTTCCTCTTGCCCTAGGTCTTAGTTTCCCAGGGAGGGCTACCGGACCCCTACATAAAGTAGTCACTCCACCCCTAATCATCACCCCTAATCATTGCTTATCATATCACACTGTTTTTTATTTTCTCCCCAGGACTTACCATCATGACAATTTTCTTGTTTATTTAGCTATTTTACTTCTTCTCTTCTTTACTGTTTCCTTGTTCATTGTCTGTCTCCTCCCACTCAGATGTCAGCATTCTGATGGCAGAGACTGTTCTACAATGTTTGTCTGCACAGTTAGGACAGGTACAGCCTACGGCAGATACTCTACGTGTAAACAATGATCACAATGTATGGCAAATGCTTGCATCAAAAGCAAATTATTATCTGGGTGTGGTGTCACATTCTTGTAATCCCAGCACTTGGGAGGCTGAGGCAGGAGGACCGGTGAGAGTTCGAGACCAGCCTGGGCTACAAAAGTGAGCTCAAAGCCAGCCTGAACTGCATAGCGAGACCCTGTCTCAAAAAGACAAAAAAAAAAAAAAAAAAAAAAAAATTATTAAAAGACACATTGGCATTAATTCCCTTCAGGATAATCCTGCCTCCGTTGTTTTTCTTATTGCTGAAACAAAATATTCAACACCCAAAGTTAAAGGAGCAAAGGCTTATTTGGTCCATAGTTTGTAGAGGTGTCAGGCCACGGTTGGCTGCCTCATAAGCAGAGTGGCAGGGCAGAGGGGGATCAAAGAGGAGAAGTGGTTCATGGCAGGCAGAAGGCAGCAAAGCAGCAAGTAGCAGGCTACGAGTGGCACACAAGTGACAAGCCACAAGCAGCAGCGCTCCGACTTTTATAACTCAGCCAGGCTACCCACCTTACAGCAGGAAGCACTCATACCCGGGGTGGGGCAGCCTATACCCCAGCGTCACACCATGAATCAACTCCAGTATCACAAGCTTGATCCCAGCCACACCCACCCTGGAGCCAAGCCACCTCTGAAAAGCCCCATCTACGACAACACGAGGCTTTGGAAGGACGTCTAGATACAAGCCGTAACAACTCCCCTCACTTTAAGTATATTTTTCCCGTTGTTCTTGCCACTTTCTAGAGCAGCTCTGGAAAGCCGCTTTTGTGGTTGTCTTCAGTGAACGCTGCCGCCAGTTGCCATCCAGCAGAAATACAAGCTTGTAAAAATATTATGGTGTGTCCTCATCCACCTCGATATTCAGTGGAAGTGGCACCACGCAGCTCCTGGCTCTTCCCCCTAGTCAAAATGACCATGAGAAAAACTGATTCAGGACATCAACGCAGGACACTCATGAAAAAAAGACTTCCAGAACTACTGCAAGGGCCACGGGATAAGTGTGTTTGGAGCAAGGTGCGGTATTTTGAGGGGGTTTATGGCGATGTGATTTTTACTAGAATATTTTTAAATTTCATCATCCACCTATATTTTCATCGCACCTTATATATTTGTTGAATGAGTGGGGAGCACAGGTCTTGGTCTCAGATGAGGGTAGAAAAGCAGGGAGAAGTGGAAGAAGAGAACTGGATCCTAGCTTCCCCAGGTCATGCTGCCTTTATTTTTGCATTGCAATCTAATTAATTTAAACCTGAATTTTAAAGCAAGATGAAGCTAAGAAAGGCACTGGCTGAAAATTCTATCCCTAAACATTCTCACTTGTTCTTTCACTACTTATCATGGGATTTTCACGAAAGAAACGCACCTACTACTGCGAAGTTATTGCCAAATGAGCCCAGCCAGTGTGGGCGGCCTTTTCCCTGACGCCTCCTTTGAGGCTATGATGCCCTCTAGTGGACAAAATGTAGAAAGGCGCCTCAGGGTGCTCCTGTTGGTGAAGCGCATTTCTTTTGTCTTGAGTGCATTCTGGGTTGTTCTTGTTATTATTGTACTTTCTTTTTTATTTTTAATTATATGGACCTAAAAATACAAAGCTGGAGGGAAACACCATGATTTCCATACAGAAAAGAATCAATGGGATCTCAGTATGTGGTTCAGTGATAGAGTACATGCTTAGCAAGTGTTTGATCTTCAGTATCATCAAATAAAGAGGGGCAATAAAACAAATTAAACTGATGCTGTGTGTGTGTGTGTGTGTGTGTGTGTGTGTGTGTGTGTGTGTGTGTGTGTGTGTGCGTTGCTAGAGATCCAAGCCCAAGAGCTCTACCACTAAGCTACACCCCTACTGCTCTTTGAGATTTGATGTCAGGGTTACCTTAACCACGGCCCAGAGCCCAGCTGCAATGGCCTTCAATTTTAAGAAGTCAAAACATGACTTCAAGTGCCCTGAGAAAAAGGACGAGTCCTAAGCCAGAGCTGACTGAAGAGCAGGAATAGGAGATCCGGGATGCTTTTAATCTCTTTGATACAGTTGGGACTGGGACCATGGATGTAAAGCAATTAAAGGTGACCATGAGAGCCCTGGGCTTTGAGCCCAAGAAAAAAGAAAGCAAGAAAATGATCAGCGAAATTGGTAAGGAGGGGACAGGAAAAATGAACTTCAGTGACTTTCTGACTGTGATGACTTAGAAAATGTCTGAGAAAGATACCAAGGAAGAAATCCTGAAAGCTTTCAAGCTCTTTGATGATGATGAAACCGGGACAATATTGTTCAGAAATCTGAAGCGCGTGGCCAAAGAGGTGGGTGAGAACCTGACCGATGAGGAGCTTCAGGAGATGAGTGATGAAGCCATCCAAGATGGAGACGGCGAGGTCAACAAGCAGGAATTCCTGCGCATCCTGAAGAACACCAGCCTCTACTGAGACCCATGTCGTGTCTCCCGCTGCAAGCACACATGACTAGTGTAGAGCCCGCTGCCCTGTGCAGTCTAGCTCCCCATTTTCCTGTAGAACTTCAGCTGTGGCTTTGAACCTGATCTGGACTTCTGGAAGTGTTTTTCGATATTAAAGCTCTTTGTAAAATGAAAAAAGAAAAGATTTGATGTCAGGCACAGTTCTGAGCACTTTGTGCCGCGTTACATTTAACCTTCGCAAGAACCAACCTCGAGAGGCATTCGCTTGCCTCTGGCCACTGACGCAAAGCGCTAACACGCAGTCTGCTGCTTTTGAGCTGGATTTTTGGCCAACTGGATTGCTATCTCTAACACATGAAGTTCACACTCACCTCAGGGCCTTTGCACTTCTGCTTTACCTTGGCCTAACATGTTCTTCCCATGCCTTCTGTGGCCTGACTTCTTCTTGTCACTGAAGTCTCCACTCAGCTGCCACCTCAGAGAGGCCCTGCACCATCATTCTGTCTAAAGTAGTTGCCCTGTTACCCTCTCACTCTGTGAAGCATATTCATGCGTATGCCTGCCACATGGAGCCCTTTAATTCTGCAAAGGGATGAATACTGCCTTTCTGTTTTGTTTTTTTGTTTCTATGAGAGGATATTTTTTGGGAGGTCTTAGTACTGACAACCCAAACCCCCCCCCCCCAGCTAGGTCAATATTCTATTGCTCAGTTATATCCTGAAACACCCCAAACACATGCTTTTTTAAAAAAAATTGTTTGAGACGGGGTCTTCCTAAGTTGCCTAGGCTAGCCTCAAACTTGCAATCCTTTTGCCTCAGCCTCCTGAGTAACTGGAATTATATGTGGGCAAACCCCCAAACACACACACACCCAGGGCTTAAAATAATGCTTGTTGTCTATTGGTTTTCCATAAATATTTGTGGGCAGAATGCTGCAGAATGAATTCACTTTATTTCTGTGTCAGTAACCCTATCACAATGACATTTGCATCTTAGTAAGGACGCAAGAACACAAGAATGTTTCGTAAGAAAACATGGACAAGTTTCTTGCTACGATTTGGTTATAGTTTCTCCCCCAAAGGTTTATGAGCTGGATGCTTGGTTCCAGTGTAGGAGTTAATATTTAACAAGAAGTGAAAGCTCGCTTTCTTCCACAGGCTGATTCAAGATTGAGCTTAATGAGTAAATACTGTCTTTGACATAGCAATGCCCTAACATCTACAACATGAGACACCTCCACCATCAATCACTAAAACAGAATGGTGCGACACCTACATCAGCAGAGAAGCAGGGAAGGTGAAGGTATTTCTGAAGCTAGGGAGAATCATAAGTCATTATCACACAAAGAAAAATGACATAAAAAGTGACTATGAGAGACATCGTAGGGACCTAAGTAGCTGCTCATAATCAAAGACCCCACCCGACCTGTGATTTTTCAACTTGAGTCAATAGCTGATACCACTGTCAGTTTCTCTATCCCTGAATTTGTTCTTCAGAAATGAGACTGAACCCAGGTCTTTGCACTGAGCTACATCGCCATTGTAGTTTGAGTTTACACAGGAAAAGAATACAGGACAATAAATTGATAGGATTATTATATAAGATTCACCTAAAGCATCAAATGCAAAGGAGTGTGGGAGATCTGTCCATACACTAGAGACCCAAAGAAACAACCTGTGAGCCTGAATCCCATAGTAATATCCTGCACAGTCCAGCTGGGGGCCTAGAGCACACGACAATGTCTCATGCAAACCTGTACCAAGAATCTGCCCTGGGAAGGCCCAAAGGTCAGCAGTGGAAGCTGAAAATTACACCAGCAGGCTGAAGGGTGTGCGCCAGCAGACTGAGGGATCTGCATGGGAGCCAGCAAGCGACATTGAAGGTAAGGGCCAGAGTTCCCCCAAAGAGAACCACAGCCATCCTTCAAAACAGTGAGGTTCCAAGGTCCACAGATAATGAGAATGGCTGAGGTCATATCAGGAAAACCAGCACGACGAGCTTCTCCCAGAGAATCAACAGCACAGCACCTTCCATCTCCAGTCCTCCTTTTATGCTGGTGTCAACCATCCTCAGGTAGGCCTTCCACACCCAGCACCACGCTGATTCAGTTCAGTTTGAGTGTTACAAGTAGACCATTCATTAATCTGCCACAATCCTCCATCCTTTTTATTTCTCATTTTGAGATGGGATATCATGAAGTCACTGTCACACTGTCTGGTTAGCTCCACAAAGTCTCATGTGGTCATGAGCGGTGGTTTTCTGGATGTAGCTGAACCTGGAGTGTATGATTGATTCATAGTGCAATGCTGGGATTAAGTCTGGGTGACTGCTGGATCAGTCCACTGGTCGGACTAGCACCGACCGAATCCAAGCAGTCTGGACAAGATAAAAGGGACAGAACGAGGTCTATTTTCCTCGTTGGTGCTTGTTGTACTGTCATGAACTGTCTTTTGCTGTCTTCCACTGCCATCAACTGTTGCCCCTCAGCCATGTTTTTGAGGTTGAAATAAGCGACTTGGCGCACCCTTTTAAATTAGGTACTAAGGGGCTGGGGAGATAGCTCCGCAGCATAAGCGCCTGCCTGCCTGGCAAGTGCAAGGTCATGAGTTCAAAACCCGATCCTGCCAAAAAACAAAAACAAAACAAATAAATTAGGTGCGAAGGTTTGCTGATTTTCATCGTGGAAAAAGAATTTTCAGGATGCCCAGTAAAAGGAGGAAGGAAGAGGATTTATTAGAGGAAGATACAGGATGCACTCTGGAGTTGAGGGCCAGTGCTCCAGGAAATGAGGCACAGTAGAATTGGGGCAAGACCCATATTTAAAAGCTATTTTCAATAAGGGTGAGCTCAGCTGGATGTGATGGTGCACACCTGTAATCTCAGCACTTGGGAGGCTGAGGCAGGAGGATCGGCGTGAGTTCGAGACCAGCCTGAGCTACAAAAGTAAGTTCAAGGCCAGCCTGAACTGCATAGCAAGACCCTGTCTCAGAAAGGCAAATAAAATAAAATGAAATAACACAAAATAAAATAAGGGTGGGGCTGGCAAGATGGCTCAGCGATCTAGAGTGCCTGCTTAGGCAAGCTTAGGCAACCACAGGGACCACGGTTCGATCCCCAGCACCATATGCTGCGCCAGCCCCACCTCCAGGGCTGAGCCAGCCAGAACATAAATAAATAAATAAAATAAATCTTTATAAATAAATAAATAAATATAAATAAATAAAATAAAATAAGGGTGAGCTCAGATGTGTATTCTCACTGGCAGGTACAGCACAAGCCACCCCCATGGATTTGAAGTGGAGATAGGTGCTGGACACGTGTCTCCCTGGTGCTGCTTTCTGGGCTGAAAGACACTAGGTGAAAGACACTAGGCAAAGCCCTTTGCAGCTTAAAGGGACTTGCCCAGGTTTTCTGTGTGGGGAGAAGGAAAGAAGTAAATAAACTACTCTGTGTTCTGAAGCTGCAGTCTTTCTTTAAAAGCACAGTTTCAAATTCTTGATCTCTTTGCCTCCTTTCTACCTAGTTTTATCTCTTCTAGCCAACCTCAAGTTGAAAGTACAGTGTAGCGTTGCAAGTGAAACCATCACAAACATATCTTCTAAAGTTTGTGGTAATTCACCTATCTGCCTTTGCCTGCTACAATAATAAATGAACAAAACCCTCAAATAATAAGCAAAAAAAAAAAAAAAAAAAATTCCTCTGAGCTCAACGAAGACTAAAATGTCCCTATTTGAAATGTCACTGTCGTTTCCCCTCATTTATGTGTGTTGTATCTGTGGTAGGTATTTCAAATACCTGTTATCTCTGATTCTTCTGTTCAGTTACTTCTGCTAGAAAGAGGCCAGGCCATTCATTGTCAGCTCATGGGTTACACTTACACAAATTGGAAAGAGGTGTCCATTCCTCAGGCAGTATGATCTGGAGAGCGGAGCTCCTCCAGGAACCTCTTGACACCTGCTCACCTCCTGTGGCAGACATCTAAGCACAGGACACACCTGTCCAGTCCCAGCCACTGGGCTGTCCCCTTGATCAAAAACCACTGACAGCATCTTCAGGGTGCCTCTTAACAGTGGTATCAAAGGTTCATGCTTTCACTGTTATCTATGCCAGAGCAAAAGTCTTAAAGATTTCTGTTTGCATGGAAGTATCTGCATAGCTCAGATAAGAAGTTCACAGCTCCTGAGTTCTTCCTTATCTCTCAAATTGCTCAAGACAGAACCGGAAACTCATGGCTTCCTCGCTGCTCCTTGTGAGCAAGCCAAGGCCACTATCAGAAAAAGAGCTCAAGGAATATATGCTGGGTCACCGACGGGGTCTTGGTCTATTCAGCAAGAACATTCAACTTTTCTAATTACAGTATATTGACTCATTTCAGACTGTCAATCCTCAAGTCCGAGGAGCCTTTGCTGGCTCCTGTCCCCTTGCCTGGCCTGGTTTAAGTCCCTCCTGGGCTCCCGTAGCATTCATCGCCTACCTGTACTACCACTTTCCTGGGAGTCTACTCAATGGATTCCTTTTGGATCAGGAACCATGTGTTACTTGTTTTTGCCTACATACTTGCAGTAGAGAAATTTTCTAACAATGCACATGCAAATAAACTAAAACGGGGAAGTCTCCTTCCTATCTACTATTTCTAGTCCTATTCCCCTAAGGGGACCACTAACAGAGCATTGTATAATCCTTCCAGAAGTCTTCATTTGCAAGAAGTGATGCTAATACAAATGCTAATGGTTAGGGAGACACTACTAAGAGTCAAATGCTGAGCTTAAGTGCCTTTCATTCTTGTCCCCAAGAATTCACAAAATAAGGCCATATGATAAGCCTTGTTTTTATGCCCTTTTTCACAATAGAAACAACCAAGGTGACAGTTACTAAATGGCAAAGCCAGAATTGAATCTTAACTCCTGTTGTTTGGTCCCTTGTTTTCAGAACTTGTAATGGGAATAGACACTTCACCACAGTTACCCACACAATTCTTTCTTCTTAATGTTGCTCGGTATCCTGTGCCTTTAACAATTCTTCTACTGACAAATTTAAGCATTTCCCAGTTTTTCTTCTTATTTTATCATATCTAAGGTTTCTTTGATGGTAAGAAGTACTCAATTTCAGGGAGATTAAAGCATTTTTTTAAAAATACATCTTAGAACTGCTGTACTGTGGTCTTACAGATAGTGCTGTAAAGGAACACCCTTACATATAAATTTTCACACATGTATTTCTCTAGAAACTTCCTAGAAGTACAACTGAATATAAAAATGAAGATGTGATTTGAGCTTTAATACATACCATCAAATTCCCTCCAGGAGACTTTATGTTAATAATTTGTGTCCCATTTACCTAGTAAAATTATCTGGCACAAATGTTTAGTGGACATAATGCACAATGCGACCCAGAAAATTCCAAGTATTTTGTGCTACGCACACCCCAAAAAATAAAAAATATGACACTGACAGTGAGGAAGATTACATATTTTATTATGTGTTTAGTTTTTACTGAATCACTGCTCACAGTAAAAGATGTATTTTATATGCTGAATGTGTCCAAATGATTACACAATATAATTTATTAAAGGGCTGTGTACTCGGTTTGATATATACCAGTAACTCCAGTATTTTACAACTCCCAAGCTACTACAGGTAGGAAATTTTCAGAATTACTACAGCCTGCCCTTATTTCAAACACTTGCAAAACACGGACCTGTGTCTTCCACTCTAAGCCTCATCTCCAGAAATCATGATTTGCTTGGTCTGGAGTTACGGCTGCATTTTAAATAAACACTCCAGATAATTCTAACGCACAGTAAAGCAGAAGACCCACTGCTTCACAGGGTGATACGAAGAGTGGTTCCCAAATGAGATTTTCATTCTAGAAATACTCCTTTGGCTGCAGAGTGCACCATCAACAAGAAGAGGGCTAAGACGTCTAAGGGAATCACCACCACGCGGCTGCGAGCAGAAGGGCCCAGACCCTGGCACGCGCGGGCCATCAGATAACCCATCCCAAGCGCGGCCCCGAGCTGCCAACTGCGCCTGCGCAGGCCCAGGGCCTGGGAGGCCGACCGGGGCGTTCCGGAGACCGCGCCAGCCCACACCGGAAACGGAAGTGAGGTCGAGCGAGCCTCCCGCGCTTCGCGGGTCGCCGCAGCCCCTCCCGCTCTAGGCGGGGTCGACTCGAGGAGTCGCCGGAAGCGGAAGTCGCTAAAGGGTGGGGAGTTGTTGGGAAAGTAGCAGGGTTTCCTCACACTTCTTAGTTTCCATCCGCGGCTACCTGAGCGGGTAGGGCTGGACTTTGAGACCTCTCTGACTCTGCTGAACTGCTGAACCCCGCTCCCGGCCCGCGCCTTCGTCTAAGGGGCGTGATACACTGGTCCTCCGAACCTCCCCAAGGTCCTAGTGACGCCCCCTCCCCCGGGAAACGGGAGTCCCATCTCAGGTCCCTTCCCTAGAGTGAGGTTCCGTGGGGCTTCCCGGTGTCCCCGCAGACCCCCGCTATGGGCAACACGAGCAGCGAGCGCGCCGCGATGGAGCGGCAGGGTGGCCATAAGACACCCCGGAGGGACAGCTCAGGTGGCACCAAGGACGGGGACAGGCCCAAGATCCTGATGGACAGCCCAGAGGACGCCGACCTCTTCCACTCCGAGGAGATCAAGGTGCGGAGGGTGGGGGAATCCGATTCTCCTCGACTCCTAGAGAGGGGAAGAGCCCTCTACTAGATTCCCGCCACATCCTCCAAGTCACCGCGAAAACCCGGAGGAAGGTGGTTTCTCACCAGAGGTACTTAAAAGCCAGCTGGTGCTTTAAGAGTTGTCTTAGCAGTCCAGGAACTTGGTGTCTAATTACCGATATGAGAAAGTCACCCAGCGGGAGGAAAAACTCACTTCGTTTAACATCATTAAAGAGAAGGAAGCTCTGGGACCGAGTTTCAAAGTCTTAATTAAAAGAAGCAAGCTAGCAGCCGCTGTGCACCAGGCTCAGCTTTCCTCTTAGCTGTAATTAATTTCACAGCTTTGAGAAATCGTTCCTCACCTAGAGGAAGCACCTTGGTGCTTCTCGTAAAAGTTGTGTTGGTGGTTGGTCGTTTTGGCGATAAACCAGACCACGTACATAAGCTGAAAACAATGGACTGCAGCTGTCATCGATGTTTAGTTCTGACAGCTGGTCCACCCTGCTTTTTAGGCACAGAAAGGTAATTTAAGTTGTGGGTCAGTTTGGAGGAAGCAGCAAGCAGCTACTAAACGTCTCATCTATTATTTCAATGGGAATTACATCTTAAGCAGACCGAATCAGACATTTTTGCAGGTCCGAGTTGCCTGCAGAGCCTTAGTTCATGAACATTAAGATTCTGGGTTCCTCATTCAACCACATTCTGTTAACCTCTTCGCTGCTGCTCTGTTTCCTGCTGCATGAGCCAGTCCAGCAATACTTAGTAACTGGCACTAAGCAGGCGCACAGCTAATTCCATGAAGAAATTAAGTAGGTCTAAGAAGAATGAAGGTGCCCTCCCCCAAAATAACCATCATCGTCCACTAGGCCAGTTGCCTAGTGGTTTATTCTTCCTTTTCTTATATCTTTTTCCAGGCTGAGTATTGTTGCGTCTTCACTGGAATCTTGGTACCAAGTCAGACCTTAAAAAGCTTCCTTCCTTTTACGTGGCCCTGAGTCCTGTCATTTGTACTTGTTTTCTAAACTTGCTGCATTCTTGGAAAGCGTGTGCACATACCTCTGGAATCATGCTTCTCCGGTGACTTGACATACCTTCCCCAGAAGTATTGTCGGCCACTAAATACTCCAGACACCATAAGTAGGAAACAGCTTTCCAGACTACAAGTTTAGCAAACAGGTGACCTGTGGAGAGTGAATTTAAGTAGCAGCCTTTCTCCTCTCACCAGAAACTACTGGACTGAATATTCCAGATATCAAAAAAAAAAAAGTCGTGGATTCTTATTTTTAACTATGCCAGGTCACTATTTTGATGGCTGTTGATGATCACATCCCCCCAAAACCATTCCAGTTTATTCTTTAATCTGTAGGTACTATTGGAATTCAGGGAATGCAACTATCTTTTGGATAAGTTCAAATTGGTGTTTTAAATGAGGGTGCTAGAAGTTTGCTAGACTCTCTTTTTGAAGTCTTTGGCTTCTGGCTAGGAAAAAAAAAGAAATTCAAAGATCCATAACCAAAGGTATTTCACCCAGACAGGGTAGGATGTGTTTCTTATTCCAGAACTCCTGTCACTGAGCATTAACCAGACGTTGTTCACCATAGTGAAGAGGCAGTTTTTGCTTTATTTATGTTTCTCCACTGTCCAGACACCATTGGGTGATTAGTGTTTTCCTTCCTCACCATCCGATTTGCCTTTTCTCAAGGTAAAAGTTCTGGAATTGTCCATAATAAATTTTCATGAACTTTTAATTGAGATCTATTAAGGGAGGAAAGTGACAGTAAGCTACGCCTTTTATTTATTGCAGCAATAGTACAGCTAATAATTGTTAAGCATGCACTACACATCAGACACTACATAGAACATTTCATGTGGAGGTCTCTGTTTTCACAACAACCTTAAATAATTATTTTAATTAGGGGTGGTGAAACTGGAATCGTAGGTAACACCGCTTCCCTCTTCAGAATGAATTGTCAATGTTAGGTTAACGATTTACTGTAGGAAGCTCACTCACTAATGACTTCCTGTTCCTGAGTAAACTGTGTTTCTAGGCTCCAGAGAAAGAGGAATTCCTGGCCTGGCAGCATGACTTAGAAGTGAATGATAAAGCTCCTGCCCAGGCTCGGCCTACTGTGTTTCGATGGACAGGGGGTGGAAAAGAAGTTTACTTATCTGGGTCCTTCAACAACTGGAGTAAACTTCCCCTCACGAGAAGGTAATTACCTGGGCACGTGTTCATTTCTTTACACTTATCTCAGCCCGTAGTGTTTCTAAAAGAGCTCTGCAAATGAATAGAAAAAGAATGTTTTTATAAAATGGATAGGGAATGAGAAAATAATGTTGCTTATTAATAAATTGTAGGTGTCAAGTCCAAGAAATGTCTAGGTTCAAAACACAGTTTTTACAAGAAAATCTTTCTTGGTAGAGAGCGTTTCCATGTCATGAACACCTCTCAGTGCAGATACCGAATGACATGATCTATTCATAGAGCAGTGGAGAGTGAGTGCTGGGCTGCGAATCTTAGAGACAGAGATTTGAGCACACCTTGTTTACAGGGTTGCTTCATACCTGAGCCTCAGAATGCCTTTCTGTAAAAAGGAACTGTTAGATCAGGTGCTCTCCAAGGTTTGTTTCAACTTGACTGCATTGCTTTCGTTAGCAAGGGTGCCGTGATCCAGGCGCTCAGGCATGAATTTCTATCAGATTGCCCAGGAGAAAGCACCTTCACTCATGAGGACCCTTGATGAAATGAAGGGAGAAATGGAGCCCTGACTGTTGTCCAGGGATTGCCCACATTTCCAGCAATAACGTTATCGGAGGAGGGAGCCACCCTGTGCAGTAGTTACAAGTCAGCTCAAATCAGGGAAACAAAACCACCAAATGAAAAAGGTTCCAGAAATCTGGACATTTGTGTGACCTGTGAAAGTGATCCTCTGTGCCCCCCGCATAGCCTGACAGAGGGTAGAAGCAGGCAGCTTGCTGTTTGTCCTGTGTTGACATCCTCCTGCGCATTCAGTGCTGCCAGGTGGTGTTGTGCACACACACGAGATGTTCATAAGCGTTAGTTTGTTTACCTTCTAATGTTACATCCTAGGATGTGAATAGAGTGAGTTTTCAGGCAAATCTCTTCCCCTGCTGCTTCCTTATGCAGCTTTTCTGGCTGGAAATCATTATCCTGAATTGGCTAAGTTGGGTTAACATGTTTGCTGTCCTGCAGGTAAACACTTGGTTTTCCATGGAATGTTCCATGGCTGGCTTGAGCTAGGATGGCAGCCCATCCAGCTGAAATGTTCTGCTTCCTTTCTCCTTAGCCACAATAACTTTGTAGCCATCCTGGATCTGCCGGAAGGAGAGCATCAGTACAAGTTCTTTGTGGATGGTCAGTGGACGCATGACCCTTCTGAGGTACTCTTCCTCCTACCATTGGTCCTAATCCACGTGACTCACTTGCCACTGTGCCCTGCTGGTGAAAGTCCTCGTGTGGCTGAGCAAGACAGCACCATACAGTTATCAGGCTATTTGCACAATTGACTGGAGACAGCAGGGTAGCTGCCTAGGAGATGAGACCCGCCAGCCAGGAATTCCAAGTCCTCTAGAGAATAACCCCACAGATCTTCCATGTTATGATTTCTGCCTGTCTGTCTCTTCCCAGCCAGTAGTAACCAGCCAGCTTGGCACAGTTAACAACATCATTCAAGTGAAGAAAACTGACTTTGAAGTATTTGATGCTTTAATGGTGGATTCCCAAAAGTGCTCCGATGTGTCTGGTATGAACACAGTTATTTTGTATGACATGTGTGCAGGTGGGGGCTGTGGAGCCTACCGGTCTCTCATTTTTCTTGTGTCTTGCTCTTGAGCTCAGGCTGTCCATTCAGGTGGATCATTGCAGCATCAAGAGTCACAGCACTGATTCCTATCTCTCTCGGGTCAGTTTGCTGATGTTCGGCTCCCAGGGAGCTGTAAATTATCCTTGTCTTTTTGGGTATTCAGTATGGTCTACTTGGCCCCAGAAAACAGTAAGTGGAAACAGAACCAGAGCTTGCTGTCAGGCCAGAGGCAGCGCTGAAGAGGCCCCAGAGGGAGGGACGCATTAGGTCAGGGATGCGCCAGCACCAGGGAAGCCTGCCAGCTCACTTCCACTCCTGGTGCCTAGAGAATTTCAACCTGACAGGTGATAAATGGCTGCCTCTGTGACCTTGCCCTTCTCTTGTGCAGTATATTAGCACCTTGCCAGATGCCTTGACAGAGGAAGGAAACAGCTCCCACAAGAAACAGGCTGCATAGGACAACTATGCTTTTCGAAAAATTCTCTTGGTATGATCCTAGCAAAACTTTCCCACACTTCGGTACATTGCTTCCCAGTCAAAACCCACAGGAAGAAACTCCCAGAACATAATACATACAATTCTGAGGGATGGATGTGTTATAGTCTGCAGTATCAATGCTAGTTGCAATTCCCTTTGTGTGCAAAGGTTCAAACAATTCCTAGGCCCTATAGGAAACATTGAAAAGATTTGGGGCTGGGGAGATAGCTCAGTAGAATAAGCGCTTGGCTGGCAAGCACAAGAGCCTGAGTTCAAGCCCCAGTTCCACCCCCCCCCCAAAAAAAAAAAAAAATTCCCCAGGAGTATGTCTGGCAGTGTGAGAAAATGGGTTTGCTTCCATTTACAGCATGATTTTTTATTAGT
This sequence comes from Capromys pilorides, assembly GCA_004027915.1. Classification (NCBI taxonomy): domain Eukaryota; kingdom Metazoa; phylum Chordata; class Mammalia; order Rodentia; family Capromyidae; genus Capromys; species Capromys pilorides. Next base: position 26,900 of record PVKN010001008.1, on the reverse strand, counting down.
ACTCGTCTGGGCCTGGAGGGTCTGTCACCAGGTTCTCCTGTTGTTACCAGTCCAGAAATCATAGTGGTAAATTGACCATGGTAAGCTTGCAGTGGCTGACAAATGAGGCTGTTAGGCAGGACTTAGAAATCCTAAAATTGGGTTCTTTTATTTGGATGGTTAACTCATCTTTGAGACAAATTACCTTTTTTTTTTTTTTCCCAGATAGGTAAGAATCAGCATGGAGGAAGTACCCAGCTATCCTCCTGCTTGCTGATAAATGTAATTTTAGGTCATATACTAAAGCTTTTCATCGTGGTTCTATAATATAGATCACTGGGGGGAGGGGGAGGGGCAAGAAACGGGCTCCTTGCTGCTGATAGGCCGACTTCAAGCTCTCAAGAGCTTATAAAGACACATCATTTTCTTAAAATGGCTCTTGATGCGCTTAATGCTTTTCTTAAGTTTCTGTTGTGTTGCCATTAGATCATATGAAGGGATCCTGTCCCTGGAAAATGCCATTGAGAGAATTGGCAGAGCTGGGGGCCTATCAGGTGTATTCTGGACTAGCAAGGGATCGGGTGACCAGAAACCCATCCCCAGTGTACTTTGAATAATGCCTCAGTACCTTCCAGCTGGCCAGATACCACTAAACAAGCTATCTCAGTGGGTAACCCTGCCCACCTGGAAGTTTCCTAATTATCCCTGCAAGCAGGATGCTTGGGCCAGAGCTTGAGCGGAGCCTGTGTGTAGTGGGCCAGAGAGCTTTTAGAAACCAAGTTTTTTCAGTTATTTTTTAAAGTCTGCTGGTGCCTCATAAAACCTCATGTTCTGGCTGGTAGTGATCCTAACTTGGGATTAGCTGGCTAATCCTGATTTGAAGCTTTGTGCTTTGTGGTGTTTGCCAGCTCAGCCCAAAGCAAGCTGAAAGCCTGAGACACGTGAGGTCAGGTAACAGAGAACAGCCTCCTTGTTAGTCTGCCCCAGACACCCTGCCTCTGCCCAACTTCTGTCTTCTACCAGGGCATCCTGAGTTCACTGTCGGATTTTATTCCAGTCCCCCAAATTCCAAAAGGGTTTTCTCACTTCACCTTTGGGTCCTGTGTGTCTTTCAAAAGACTGATTCTGGAAACGAGACAAGCAAAGCTAGATGACCCACGATGAATTAAACAAGACTACTCCCAGCACTTGTGATTTCTAGCATGCCCTGTCCCCTTGTCCCTGCAGAGCTGTCCAGTTCCCCACCGGGACCCTATCATCAGGAGCCTTATGTATCCAAACCAGAAGAACGGTTTAAAGCTCCACCCATTCTCCCACCACACCTGCTCCAGGTCATCCTGAACAAGGACACTGGGATTTCCGTGAGTACATGGCCAGTCCTTCGCAGTCAGACTTCTCTGCTCCTTGTGTCCACTTCACACAATGCCTCTGGTCAGCAGCTCTGTGTCACCATTGGTGCAAGCTGCCATGGCCCACCTCTGACAATGGAGGGGCTGCTGACAGGAGGAACTCTTCCCTCCCCCCATAGAGGGACTTTCTGAACTTTCTGAACTTGCTGTTCACTTGTCTTTCACTCCTGCTCCAATGTGAATCCCACTGCATTTAAGTCTGTTGACATACCTTCATAGGAAGATGCATGTTAGAACTCCTCCTCTGGCCTTCAGATTTAGAATCTAGTTTTAACAATGAAATTGTTTTACAGAACATGAGTGTTCCTGGGTAGGAATGTGAAGTATCTGGCTAACTCACAGTTCCTCCTAGAAATTAGCATTTTATAAAAGAAATGTGTATCCTAGGTCATGAAGACCAGCCAGACATGGTGGATCCTTGACTTACGAACTCACGAGTTCAATTCCTGGTACCAAAAAGGAAAACAAACAAAAAATATGCTGGTCGTAACCAAAGTTGTATGTCAGGCCAGTTGTGACTCAAAGGCCCACTGTACTTCTTGTGCCTAGTTTTCCATTCCAATCTAGATTACCCATTTCACTTAGCTCTGTAATTAGGGCTTGGTTCAAGCTATCACCTAAGGAGCATGTGTTTTTAAGTTGCCTAGTGTTTTAATCTGTTGCTATAATAACCCAAGACTGGGTCGTTTATAAAGAAGAGCTAGGGAGATAGCTCAGTAGTCTACGTGCCTCCCTGGCAAGCACAAGGATCCACATTCCATCTATACTGCATGCCACGCTGGCCACCAAAACGGCGTGGTGGCACAGTCTGGAATTCCAAGGCTGGGGAGGTTGAAACAAGTGGATCACTACACATCCAAACTGCGTAGTAAGACCCTATACCAAATAAGTAAAGATTTTTTTTTAAAGTTTAAAAAAAGATTTGTTTTATGAGTCGAGAAAATGGGAAATCTTGGCACCAACATCTACCAGGGGCCTTCACACCATGTTATTCTTGGCAGAAAATAGAAAGGGGTAGATAGTTCACTTTTGAGGTAACTGGCCCACTTCCATAATAAATGCTTCACCTTTAAGACCTAATCATCTATTATTAGGTTCCACCTCTTCACACTGGGGATGAATTTTCCAACACATGAACTTTTGAGGACACATTCAACCATAGCAGGTGCTAATGTAACCATGCTGCTCAGGATCCCACGCACAGGTGGAAGACAGGTGCTGAGACGAGTGAGTTTGTAGGTGTGTAGCTGTCTTCTTCAGCAGTCGGTCCTGGGCCACCAGGGCAGAGTCTTGGTATTTGTTACCTGTCCCAGTGAGGTTCACCTTTCTCAGGGTGCCAGATCCCCTCTGCCAAGAATGTACCAGACACATGGTTGACAGCTGAGATGGCGACTCCGGCATGAGCCAAAAGGTGGCTGCTGGTAGGGATCACTTGGCATCAGAACCGGCTGGGCCAACCAGGTTTCCAGCACTAAGCTGCCAGCATCTCCAGTAATGGGACATTTGGCTTCTGTCTTGGAAGCACTTAGATGAAGCCATATTCCTTAATTCTGCTTTTACAAAGATTTATGGTTTTTTTTTTTTTTTTTTTTTTTTTTTTTAAAGTGATCTACAAAGCTATTCAAGCAATTTTCGTTTTTTCCCCCCTTACAAAGGGACACATGGCCAGGGAGTTAGCTCGGCAGCCTAAATGCTGCCTGTCCAGCTCAAGGTCCTGAGTTCGATCTTTGGTACTGAGAAGAAAGGAAAGTGTGACTGGCTGGCTTCTGTGATGGAGACTGCTTCTCAAAGTAGGCTGGGCTGGCCAAGGACCTGAGAATGTGAACTCGGCAGTAACCACCTCAGGACACTGCTAGCCAAGGCAGCACTGAGCTCTAACACACCCTGGTGATGGTTAGGACACTCAGATGCTAATGGTGGTGGCACCCTGACCTAGTCCAGATGCTTAGCCTCATCCCAGGGAGAATGCTGAAACGGCTATCTCAGAGATGCTCGGGTATTAGCTGTGGTCACTGTGCTATGCGGTGGCTCCTGCCCTTCTATCTTGTAGCCAACACTTGCCTACCACCCCCATCCCACCTTCTGTAGACCCAACTTTTCAGATTCTGTATTTAAATAAGATCTGCGCCTCGCTTGTTTAATGTTTCCAGGTACATCTGTGTTTTGGCAGATGGCAGAATTTCCTTTTTAAAGATGATCAGTATCCCTATTTGTATATATGTGTCACATCTTAAAAATCCATTCGTCCACTGACAGACAGTTGGGATTTTCCATATCTGGGCTGCAGGTAACAAGCAGATGTCTCTGCAACGTACAGATTTCACTTGCTTTCGATACATACCCAGAAGTGGGATTGCTGAATCATGTAAGGCTTTTGTTTATAAGTTTTTGAGGAGCTTCCGTAAGCCATCCCAGTTTATGTGTCAGCAGTGCACAAAGTGTAGATTTGCAGTGTTCTGATCACAAAAAAAAAGATCAGCGTGCGAGGCAGAGGTCAGTATTGATGGTTCAGTGTAGCCATTCCACTGTTTATGCGTATTCCAAAATACCATGTTACACACAGTCAAGTAGTATACAGTTTTATCTGTCCATTTTTAAAAATTAATTTTTAAAAACTCTTGGTAACATAGGCAGTGATCAAGCCAGCATTGAGGGAAGGTAGGGGTGCCAACTCTTTGCTGTTACCAGCTGCTGGGAACAGCCTCACATGGGGCTCAGTGAGCAATGTTGACAGAGGGATCCTAAGCCTGTGATGGAGGCGACTGTGGTGCTCCAGGCTCCCAGATGGTGGCAGAGTTGAAACCATGAATGAGCCTCTCTTCACATTCTTTTTTGAGAACACTAGCATGTTTAGTTCTGGTAGAATCACAGATTTCTTCTTGCAAACCTAGAACCCATGCAGGACTTGTTAGACTACAGTTTCCCAGGCTCCCCCAGACCTCTTAGAGCAGAAACCCTCAAGATGGTCCTGCCCAGCTACGGAGAGGACAGCTCCAGCTTGCTCACCTGGGGAGACCTGGTCTCCTCTCAACAGACCAGAAGTCTTACTCTCACATCAGCTGTGTTGGGCCATGAGGGGCCTCAGGTGGCTGTGAGATCTTGAGGTCCTGGGGCCTGGGTTGTAGAGCTTCCCACATTGAGCACATTCCTCCCTCAAAGCAGGGACTGCTGATGGCCTACACATTTTTATCACAAGTTAACATTTACATATGTTAGGAGTGTACGTGGGAAGGGGGACCACAGATGTCTGCTGTCCCCCTAAAAAACTAGGAAAGTTAACAATGCTAAGTGCTGGTCCCGTCTAAGCTTTTACTCAATAGTCATGTCTCCTGCAGTTTCCTATTTCATTCCAAGTTGAGTGTCCAAGTCTTAGAGACCTAAGTATGAGCTCCACTGCTTAAAAGTGTTTAATATTGATCATATCTTCCTGAGTTCCCTGAATGCTTTTTCAGCAGATAGCTCCTTTTTCTCTGCTCCTTCTCCCGTAAGGAGACAGATCTGTAGCCTGGCTTGAGACACATTAGTCCATCCAGGTGGCATGAGAGGCTCCCCTTCAGGCTGAGCAGGGCACAGCCATCTGACTCACCAGTCGTCTCAGACAAGCCCTTCAGCTGCCCAACTTGGAATGACCACTACTCCTTTCCTCTGCTGCCTGGTGCCATGAAATCGGGGAGGATCATCTCACTTCCAAATCCAAATCCTCACTCTGCCTTTGTTCCTTTGCAGTGTGACCCAGCGCTTCTTCCAGAACCCAACCATGTCATGTTAAACCACCTCTATGCACTGTCCATCAAGGTAATGACCCACCACTGTCAGGGTTCTCAGCATGTGTTTTAACTGTTTGAGTCCCAGGAGGTATTGAAAAAACAGTCGAATCCCAAACAGCGCAACCACGCTTTCTCTAAATGAGTACGAAAAGACCCAAACAGCGTGATAGCGCTTGTTGTATTTTATGTCAAGAAATACCAAGCAGCGCGTTAGCACTTTGTTTATTTTTCATTGATGAATCGGATAAAATGCTGTATACCTATCTCAATGAACGAAATAAAAATTTTTATTTTGTAATGTATTATTGCATTATTATAGTATCATTCTACCTATTGTAAAATGTACTATTATATTAAAAGGAGCTGTGTGATGTACTTGCATCAGTAAATCTGAGCGTGCAACTTCGACAATCGGTAACGCACCATCAGTTGTCCACAATGTTCGAAATGTGCTGGGTTTTCTTGACATAAAATCTCAGCAGCGCGATTGCGCTGCTTGGGACTCAAACGGTTAAGGACACCCTAGCGCTCGAGGGAGGGGATGCTGGTTTAAGGGGAAATGTCTGGGGCTCAGGCTCTCTAAAGGGTTCTGGGAATCTTTATTTTCCTTAAGCCCCATTGAGATTCTTGTGCTCTGTAAAGTCTGAGTCCCTGCATGCAGCCTGCCACAGACCATTTCCACCCTCTTCCTTAGGATGGCGTTATGGTGCTCAGCGCAACCCACCGGTACAAGAAAAAGTATGTGACCACCTTACTATACAAGCCCATATGAAGAGCTGGAAGCCAACAGGGCTCCGGGACAGCTGACACCACCAGGCTCCCATGTGCATGCTTTCCACTAGAGGAATGGACTGTCCACTTCCCATTTCACACACACTCTAAGACATTTCATACCTACCCTACTCCTACTTGAAGGTTGACCAGGTGCCTCAGCTCTAGGGGATCCTGGTTCTGTAACTGTCCCCAGAAAGCTCGGTTGTGCACCTTGGGAGCTCAGCAGGGCTGACAGAGGCAGAAGAGAAGGCGAGGAGCTGCAGCCCTGAAACATAGTGCCCAAGGTCGGGTGCGGCTCTCCACACATGCCTCTTTGAGCTGGTTGTGGACATTCTTAAACCAAAAGTCAGTGCTAGCCACCTTGCTGGGAAAATTGTGGGAAGCAGGGACTGAAATCACACAAAATTTCTGTGCATCTTTAAGGCCACTGGCCTGTCCCTACTGAGGCCTGGCTGTGGAGCTCAGAGTAAGTCCCATCTTGTCTGTCCTTCCAAATCGAAGCAATAGATAGCCTCTCTTTCTCTGCTTTGGGGAGGTATAATTTCTATTGAAATGAAAAACTGTCTGTTTTCCAGATGAAGTTTTACAATTGTTTCCTACACTGTGTGCACTAAGTAACACTTTTGTAACCAGAGGTGGCTGGCTGTGCAGCCTTAAGGCAATAAGTCACCGTAGCTAGAATGTAGATCATGTGACTACGCTCAGCAATAATCTATTCCCAGAATAGACTTTAAACCTGCTGCTGATCCTCCATGGAGCTGGGTGAGCCTCACAACTGACCATCATTAGCCAGAAGGCTGTCCAGCTCTTTGTTCCAGTCATAATGTGATGACAGTGTTACCATGACAACTTCACAGAAGCGCCTCAGCCTCCTTTCAGTTTCATCTTATGCCATCAGGGATTGAGAGCCTGATAGCAGCCTTCAGCATTCACTCCAGGAGGACATCATCTTCAGCACAGTGGACCTCTTTTGGCACAGTTTCCCGGGAGATCCCACAGATGCCCTGCTGATAGTTTCCTGTCACCCAGTCAGCAGAAGTTGTCACTATGCCCTTTGTTCTTGTTGGGAGAGGGAGGAACAAGCTCACTAGTGTGCAGTATTTATTTGCTAAACTTGAGTTCTGGTACCCTTTTTTGTTACTGTTTTCAAAACACTGAATTGCTGTCACCTTGACATACAAGTTTCAATAAAGCTTTGTAAATATAATTGGACATTCACTTGGAGGATGCTTCGATTCTATTCAGTTTGAATGATAGACTAGCACCTTTCCTGTCTTTCTGTATACCACACTTGAGGCACTGGGGTGAGGGAGCAGAGCTGCCCCCACCTACTCACCAATTAAGGGGCCTTGGAGATGGTGCCCCAGTGAACTCAATACCAAAAAAAATTATATCCTGGCTTGGGCAGGTGGGCAGCACCTCTTGCTCATAGGCTCCGCCCAGGAGCCTGAGTTCTGAGTTGGTGGGGCAGGATATTTTTGGAATTAGCTGTTAGCTACTGGAAGGGGCTCTCTTCCCAGAGCATGGAAGGTTACAGGGGTTATTTTCTTTTAAATGTTACTTATTTGGTACAGGGTCTAGCTACACAGCTTGGACTCTTAGTGATCTTGTCTCAGCCTTCCCAGCGCTGGGATTGCAGGTATGTGCCACTATGCCTGGTTTTGGTGGCTGGCACAGCATGTACTGGGAATCAAACTGGGGATCCTTGTGCTTGGGGTTCAGGCACTTAGACTGCCAAGCTAACTCCCCAGCCCCAGTTATGAATGTTCTTTAATACTCTTCTCAGACATCAGGAAACATTTTCAATAAACAGCAGGAAAGGGCAGGCCTGGGTCATGCATGTTCCTGGAGGGGACAGCACTTCAAGGTAATAGCCACTCTTACCTGGAAGACTAGATCAATGTGACACCCTCCAATTTGGGGACTACAGAGATTATTACAATAGCCTAAGAAAAGAAAATGCTTTTCAGAATAGGACACATTTTAAAATGCTACTGAAAACACGAAATGTATACAGGAGATAATACATTAGAAATGAAGCTCTTGAGCATAGCCACTCTTCCCATGGCAAGAACTGGGAGAGACAGACCCGGCTTGGGACAGAGTAGGTTTGACCCCTACACCCAGGCAGCCAGGGAGCTTCCTGTTTGAGTAAGGCCAGCACACTTGTGCTGCCCTTTATGTAACAAGACCTGAATCAGGCCCCAGAAGGAGCCGTTAGCCAGACTGCAGGCGGAAACCAGAAAATCCAGCACATAAATTAGCTCTGTTTACTAAGTGTTGAGACACTCAAGCTGAAAACGCAATGTGAAAACTAGCTCAGAGCCAGTTACTCTAAGAATCCCAGACCTGGAACCACAGGAAACTTGGGACAGAAGCTGACGGGTGGCGGAGAGAATTACTGCTGGCCACAAGGAGGTGGGGTCCGAGGTAGTACTCTCCACATTGTTAAGTGTCTATTAAAAAGATAGGCTTCATACCCTAAAGCAAGATAATGGAGACCACAGAAGCTAAAAAGCAGATCCTGCTCTGCCCCACCCACAGAGGTGAAGCCACATGTCAAATGGGGGTGTCCTGTGACCCAGCAGTGCCCCATCAGCATTCCCTTCATGGGTGAGGACTGCTTACATAGTTGGTTAAAGCTTAACTAAATTGCTTTTTGGCAAAGATATGGTTTCTTTTCCTCTATAAATTTGTAAATTTATAGAGCCACAGGTAAGCTCTGGTTTTACAGGAATGTATGTAACAATATTGGATGGTAAACACAACTGTTCCTCAGTACCCTTGGGTTTGGGCTCTTCAGATAACAGTTTCCAGATCCATATAAACTCCACACATCTTCCCCTATCCTTTAAATTCTCTCTAGTAGTAATAAGAAGTCAGTAGTTCTCTGAAGTCAGGTCACAGCCCTGACCTGGTCACATTGGATCAGCCATTCCACCTACATGGAGGTCAGGGGTGTTGACACACTTCAGTCAGCAGACCATATGCAAATCACAAGGCCTCTCTTAGCCTGATTATAGTCTCCTTGAAAAATGAAGAGCAGGAATAACAATGGATGCCTGGGGCTCCTTTCATTTCATACTGGGAGACATAATCTTGACAACATGTAAGAGATTTGGCTATAAGCAGGAAGCCAGAGCACCAGACAAGAAAACTGCTATAGGGCCAGTGAGATAGCTCAGTAGACTAAGTGCCTGCACAGGGACTGGGATTCAATCCCTAGCACTGCATACCACGCTGGCCTGGGGCCTACTGAACAGGCCACTGAGACCAGGCATGGCGGTATGCATCTGTAATCCTAGTGCTGGAGAGGCTGAAAACAGGATTACTATGAGTCTGAGCTGCACAGTGAGACTTTACCAAATACATTAAAAAAACAAACAAACAAACAAAAAAACTGCCAGTATCTCAACTAGCTCAGTTAGGAAATCTCTAAAACTCTAAAAGCCAAGAGTGAAAACCCAGGACAACATGGCTAATGTTTGCGGGATAAAAGAAAATTTCATTTTGTTATGTCCTTTTCTTTTTATATAATTACATTTTCACTTTCAAGAATATACTCATTTTTACACAGAAATTTAGAAATCTAAGCATATATAAAATTGTAGCCCATCAATAATGGCATTTTCCCTTGTCTCTCACTCTCTTTTAATACCCTTTTTTGTTTTCTTGTAAAACAACCATTTACTTGAGAGAGAGTATAGCAATAATTGAAATTACATTAGAAGCAGCACACATCTAAAAGACCAGGCCAGGCGTGGTGGCACACACCTATTACAGGATTACCCCCACGCTTGGGAAGCTGAGGCAGGAGGATCGGTGCGAGTTCGAGACCAGTGTGGGCTACAAAAGTGAGATCAAGGCCAGCCTGAACTGTATAGCAAGACCCTGTCTCAAAAAGACAAAAATAAAAATAAAAAAGACTAGACAGGCATTCCAGGCATAATTTTAGTGTTACACATTGCTATCCTCAGTGTGAAAAACCTGTTGGAGACTCTTAGGACCGTTGTCTAACTCATCCTGTGTATATAAGTGCTTGGTTTTTCTCCTGCCATTTTCCTATCTTCTCTGCTTGCTGTCTCAAGAATATACTCAATTTTCCTAATATCTGATCCTACAATGAGCAATTAAATGTGTCCCTTCTAAAGTTCAGATGGGGCCAGTGTGATAAGAGATGGGCCTTTTATGAGGTAAGAAGTCATGAGGACTCCCCCTTCATAAATTGGGGATCTTGACCACCTGCCTTACAAAGCTTTGGTCCAGCGTGCCTAGCCTTCTGACGTGTAAAGATACAGCAATATGGCACCATCTTGGAACCACAGAATACCCCTCATCAGACAACCAAACCTGGCAGCAGCTTGAACATGGCTTCTCAGCTTCCAGAATTGAGAAATTATATATTACCCAGTCTGAGGTTTTTTGCTACAGCAGCAATCAACAGACTAAGACATCTACCAATATATACAAATGGTTTGAATGAACTGATGAAGACCCAAGTTTGGGGACCATTCACCAAATCATCGTGCTTCTAATGAATCCCTCCCTAACTATCCCTCTTAACTGTCTCCCTAGTGGAGCACAGAAACTTGACCTTTTAACCTCAAAAAACCCCTCTAATTGTCTACAGGAGAAGGCAAGGAAGTTATGGGCATGTACACATTTCTTCTAGAACCAACATTATCTTAATTAAAAAACATCCACGAAAGTCCTCCCATAGGGAAGTCCTCCCATAGGATGTCACTTATGTGTCACTGAAACCTGGAGGGAATTCAAAAAGCTGAAGCAGCAGCCAGAGCCCAATCTCTGAGCCCAGCTGCTCTCTTTGGGAATAGCACTGGATCGTCTTGAGGACTAGCTCCCGTGACTACACTATCCCATTGGTATCTATTATGGTTTGTGGCTAGATATTCCTCTCAAAGCATCATGCAGTAATGAGACTGGCTTCTAGAAGTTTTGATTGACTCATGGTCCAATGCTAGGATTATGCGAGTGAGTGCTACACCCACCCTAGGGTAGGTCACGTGCATACAGTCTGAGGGAGAGACTTGCTCTTACTGCTGCTCCTCCCCTTTTGTTCTTGCTGCTTCTGCTGTCTTCTCCCACCTTAAACTGTTGCCCCTGTGCTATGACACCGTGCCTTGGAGTCAGCTGAGCATGGACTGGAACCGTTACAAACTGTGAGCTAAATAAACCTTTGCCTCCTTAATTTTGGGCATCATGTATTTTGTCTTAGTAATGAAAGAAAAGTAGCCAATCAGTCCTTCACCCTTGTCAGGATAAAGGGCTTTTCCAGCCCTTAATATTTTCTCCAGTCCCACTAAATTCACCCAGTCCATCTAGAAACCCAGCAGTCAGCCAGGTGTGGTGGTGCACACCTGTAATCCCAGCATTTGGGAGGCTGAGGCAGGAGGAACAATGCAAGTTCGAGACTAGCCTGGGCTACAAAAGTGAGCTCAAGGTCAGCCTGAACTGTATAATGAGACCTTGTCTCAGAAAGACAAAAAAAAGAAACCCAGCAGCCAGGGAGACCACAGAAGATAGCTCTGCATGTGCATACTCTGGGTCAATCTTACTTTCCTATTTTGTGGCTTTCTGAAGGAGCCCAAATTAGGCAGTGGCAAAGTTGTTTCCAAAGTCCTTTCCTCTAACAACCCTTTCAGAGTTCCATTAATCATTGATAGACTCAAGGGCAAATCACCACTGTACTCTATTTCCTCTACTCTCACCCTTCCCAGCTTCAAAAAACTAAAGCTCCAACAGTTGATTAGGGAAACAATAATTTTTTTTCATATAAATACTGCATGCCTTGAGCCACAGTCCCCATGCTTTAGACACCATAAGCAGTACTTAAACCACCAACAAAGAGATCTGATAGAATAACTAGGGTGGACCAAGATTTCTCAGTCTTGCATGGCTAACATTTTGGGGTAGGTGATTCTCTGTGATTGGGGGACAGGGGTTCTACTGTTCTTTATAGGATACTTAGCAGCATCCCTGACCTCTGCCACTGGATAGCAGTACACACAGTACACACCAGCTGTAATAATCAAAGCCCCTCTGACATTATCAAATGACTTCTGGGGATAGAAAGCAAAATCTCTCCTAGCTAAGATCAAGCCAGTTTAACTGTTGTGCTAAGAGAGTGGAAGCTTGCTTAGCTGATAGGCGTTAGCCTTAAATCTGCGCCAATGTTTCTAAAGCTAATCTTATTCAAGAGACTCAATTCTGAAGACATTTCAATCCTATTAAGTAAATCATATCTCTCTTTGGCCTAACTGTCCACATTTCAAGGTTATGAAATTTAGGGTCCACTCAATATCTTTAGTCTCATGAAAATGAAGTTGTAAGCATAGAAAACATCTAATATGTACCTAAGAAATAGAATGGCAGCAGCAGGGAAAGTTGGGCCTCATTTAATGGTGCAACTGTACAGTCTCTTTGAGGTCGATGCTTAGGGTCCAAAGAATCTTCTTGGTGCATTTCTTTTGGAATCGAACCATGTTTACTTAGCTTTTGAAGTAGTCTGTGGCTGCCAAGGGTCCTCAGGACAGTTACTGAAATGGTTGGCTGGTATTTACTGGACATTATTTTCACATTACAAGGAAAGAAAAATTAAAACATTCCACTTCATCTTATGACTTATTTTCATTCTTACAGTTAAGACCTTGTGGCAGATTTTGATGTCCAAAAGAGAACAAGAAGAACAGGATTTCCTCCAGGACTATCATAGGCCATCAGATTTAACCATGCAAACCAAAATTTGACCATGGTCAGAGTACTTCATCAGAAAATAAGAGATCAAAGACTAAAAACCATGAAAAACAGAAAGCATGAAAGAACGTCACCATTTGCCAAAGCTAATGTTTATCTGGATCAAGTCAGTTTATACAACAAACTAAAAAGCAAAAGAGAAAATTTACCTTGCAGACTGCAAAAATTCACCTAGGTAAAAACAGAAGTATTGGGCCAGGGAGATAGCTCACGTGCTCTAAGTGCCTGGCTGGCAAGCACAAGGACCCGTGTCTGAGCCCTGGTACCATATGCTGTGTTGGCCCTGTGCCGAGCTGGCCACTAAAACCAAGCATGGTGGCACATGCCTGTAATCCCAGCACTAGGGAGGCTGAGACAGGAGCTTCACTACTAGTCCAAGCTGCATAGTGAGACCCTATACCAAAGAAATATATATATATATTTTTATTTAATGGTACTGGGGATTGAACTCAGGACCTTGAGCTTGCCAGACAGGGACTTATGCCACTGAGCTGAGCTATCTCCCCAACCCCTCCAAACAAATAGATTTTTTTAAAAAAGTATTTTGGTTTTCACTTACTATGATATGAGCTCCTCCATTCAAACAAATGTACATTACTAAATTTTCAGCAGCTTCATCATGCTGAGAGAAATCTTAAGATGACCTGTTTTTCTGGTCAAATGCATTACAGGTAATCAATCCACTGTTAAGTAATCCTTTCAAAATGGCCTATTTGGAAGTTTAAGGAGCTTTCCAATTCCACAGTCCTATAAATGACCTTAATAACCAATTCATGGTTCACTGAAAGTATTGACCAAGCTTGAACAACATCAGCAAAACAGCATGTTACTGAGTTCTAGATTTCAGGACAGCAGCAGGCTCTTAGTACCATGTGGCTCCCACTACCCCCTGAAGAGTAAAGAAGGTTCCATGCCAAGCCTACATTAACCCTGACAATGGTTAAGGTCTCCACCAAGGAAAGAAGCCATCAAACCAAGAGCAACATTTTTAGACCATTGCTTTATTTCACTATTGTTCAACAACAAAGTTCATTCCTCTCAAGATGGATCTTGAACTGTTCCTTGTGTTCTCGTCCTCATTCTGAATAAAAAAGGTAATGAAGAAAAAGCCTGTACTTTTGGAGACCTAGAATCTTATTTATGCTAATAAGCTTTTGACTGCAATTTCCTGTTACAATATCTCCTGCTGGCATCTTGGTGGTCACAGGGAGCTCCCCACCCTCCAACGAAGATGGCTGTCCACAGCTACCACCATTGAAACCAAAAGTAAGTGTTGAAAAATGCACCTTTTACAATAAAAAAGTAGAAACCAATTCAATTTCCTTTTGTTTTGTTGTTTTTTTTACGAATATAAAGTTTCTTGTAAATATGTACAGTCTTTAGAGCTAGTTCTATATAGCAGGAAGCATTTCACAAATGAGACACACAATATACATTTTCCGGGCTCAAGATGCCCGTTTCTCATGGAGATCCTAAATGAAATGCCAAGACTGAAAGACCAATTATCAGTGACCTTTCCAAATACTTGTGGACCAAGAGACAAAAACTTCAGCAAACATTCAGTCGGATCTGCCCTGGGGGAGGGGAGGGAGGGAATGTGACCCGAAAGACTCTAAGCAACACATAAACACAACAGCAGGACACTTGCCAAAGGTGCTACATGACATGGAGGTTCATGGGCATTTCTCACAAGAAAGCACTTAGGTTAAGAAACGAGCAGGAAGGAGCCAGTATTTGGGCCAGGCTGCAATCTGGAAAGTGACCTAAACTGTGGACACATGGGTTGAAGACACAGTCACGTTCACCCGCTGCGGTGGAAACAGGACTACCTTTCGGCCTACCTAGGATGTGCCTTGGTTGGTGAGGCGTGCTTAAGAGTCACAGAAAATCCAAAGCAAGAGAGGCCTTGTGGGAGATTAAAGGCAGAAATAAGGCCGCTAGTTAGCTTGCCAACTGCAAAGCCTCTAGGTTGGTTCTAAACCAGGCGCCAGGAATCCCACACTCCGAAAGAGGACAGAGAGAAATGGGGTAAGCCGTACTGCACCTAAAGGGGACTTGCCAACCCTGTAGGGCTGGAAGAGTTGAGCTGCGGCTTCTCTCTCCAACATCCTGGTCTTAGGTCTAGCCCTAGGGAAAGGCTCGTTTGGGAAGTCACAGTTTTGTTGGGTAGAACCGCGCTATGTTGTTTGTGAACATGGATGCGGAACTCAGCAGGGAAGTGTGAAGGTTGGAGAGTGAGAGGTGGTGGTTTGCTGAAATCCTTCTCTGGTCGTAAGGCTTGAGCGTTTTGTTTGTTTGATCAGTGCTACAGGCTGCAGCTTGTTGTGGCCAGTTAGTTGGCAAGTCATCAGAGGGTCTCAATTTAGCAGGAGCTATGGGATGGCATCAGTATGTTGGCAGAGCAACCCAGGGGATCAGCCAGGTCAGGGGACAGCACATGCAGTGAACTGCCATGCAGAGCTCCCGGACAGGGTTCCTCCCCGTCCCAGAGTGGGGAGTAACACACTGTTGGGGACAGGAGGTAGGTGTCCTGTCCCCTCCCCAACCCAAAGGCCCATTAATGCTGGGCTTGGAGCAAGTCTATTGCATGCTTTCCTGGCCAAAGCCACATGGACAGTGGGGACAGCAGGCTGGGTGGATGACACTGAGGAGCAGGGAAAGAAAGCTCAGTGAGGTCCCTTGGCCCCAGGTCACTGCCTCCGAGCTGAGGCCTGATGACCTCCATACATTCTCAGCTGGTGGGAGGGGAAGTGTTCAAGGCCATAAAAGGCAATGAAAACAGTAAACATTTGGCTATGATGTCACCCTGGGTAAAACAGGGCCATCTATGAGAATGGACTGGAACAAAGATGAAGCTACATGAATGTGGAGGTTAGCCAACTGATGGGGACTCTTCTATACTACATTTCAGTGGCAAAGACCTGAGGATGTGATCTAAGCTAAAAATGACTGCAACAGGAAATACATTGCTATTCAAATCTATTAAGTCTCTTGTCTAAAAAGAAAAAAAAAAAGAAAAAAACAGGGAAAAGAAAAGAAACCAAAAGAAAAACCAACCAACCCTAGAGTGTTAAAGTAGCTAATTAGGATTCTAACCACAGAGTTAGTGTCTGGTTGGTTCCTTTGATGAACTGGTACAGGCTAGAGCTAGGTACAAAAGTTTATGAATGCTTTGAAAGAGTAACAAAGTGCAAAGAGGATGACTGCAGGAAGGTACCCGAAGGAGGCACTGAGTGCTGACAGCTCCAAAGAGCCTCAGCCACCTGCACCTCCTGGAGACGGAGGTGTCCGTGCCGGGGCGGGTCTGGGCCTAGCTGTGCCATGGGGCAGCTGCGTAGGCAGGCGCTGGCTCCCCTGCAGCGGAGTTCCATAGTGTGTTTGGTGTTTTCCTGCAGACTCAGATGAGGAGTTGGTTTTTCTGGCTGAGATTTATACTGAAGACTGGTCCCAGACCTAGGAGCAAATAAAAATGAGAGGATTTTAACCTCCAAAGCCAAATGCTGCTGGGCTACCTTTACACAATCCAGATAAGGATTTGTAGCACCCAGTCTGTCCATTCAGCAGTTAACAATGAGTCCATGGCAGCACTCTGAGTAATACTGCCTGCGATCGATCAGAAAAAAAATCACTGAAAATTCCCAAAGCTGACTGTGCCTGTACAGACACACACACACACACACACACACACACACACACACACACACACACACACACAGTTTTTGTAGCAAAGGGCCAAGATTGAACTTTGAGTGGCATTAGGAAGAAGACACCATCTAGAAAATCAGCTAGAGGGGACAGAAAGATGGTGCTGGGCTCCAGAGCCTGGCCCCCTCTGAGGCATCACCCAACAATGCTTGTGACAGGCCCCTGCAAACACATTAATCTATCTCCTCAGTCACTAACCTAAAAACTAAAATCACACAGGTAATACATGAATGTGATTTAAAATTTTCAAAAAGTTCTTCTAGAACCAAGTTCTTCTAGGTGGCAAATATGAGGATTTTTTGTGGAGCTTTTCAGAAAAAATCCTACATATACATACATATGTGTTTATGTGTGTCTGAAAAAAGTAAGGCATAGAACATGCTGTGCACAGCATGATAGCATTTGTTTAAAGGGAGAATATGTACATACATTTGCTTGTATGTACAGAACATCTCTAAAAGTTGTAACTCGTCTCTAGGAAAGGAAACAAGGTACCTCTGGGACCTATGGTATACCTAGTACATGTACACATCTTCCTTATAATCACATACATTATCTGATTGCTTAGGAAGCCCCTTTCTTAAATAAAGTATGATTTCCTCCTAAACCCACATGTCCCTCAAAGCCTGAATTCCAAAAGTGCAATTCTTTTTTACAGCAGTGGCCCTGACTGTGGGGGTCTCAGGTTCCCAGGTCACCCCGAAAGCCTCAGGATGCTGCCTCACCTTGTTCACTTGAGACAATGGGGTCCTTACAGCTCCCACTGGCAGCCGGCCCCTGCTACTGTCTTCGAAGAGCCTCCCAGGGGACCGCTCCCTCCGTGTGCTCAGCATTCGGCCCGGGGACTTCTCACGCTCCAGGGGGCGGCCGGGAGACTTGTCCCTGCGCAGCTCTGTTCGCCCCTCACGGTAGCGGTGGGGTGTGCTTGGCTCTCGGGGGTGGCTGGGGCCTTCGGGTGGCGCTGGGCTGGAGGCCACACGCTTGGTGATGTGCTCATTATACGTTGGTGGGCCTCGCTTGTTGGGGCTGCTGGGAATAAGACAAGAAGACCGACAGTTGAGGAACCGCAACCCCAGTGGGGCACTGTCCTTTTCTGAATAGGCCCCCCGCCCCAACATCAACAGTATTGATTAGAAGAAGATCAAACCTGGACTTTAGACTTCCTATTTGCTTTATTTTAGTGTTAAAGAGAGGGAAGAGAACAGCCATGAAAAACAAAAATCCAAGCATCTATGTCTGGATATCAAGGTTAATATGCACCTCAGGCCACATAACTTTGAGATGTGGAATGCAAATAAAAGTGAAGTCCAAGCAGAAGAGCTACATTAAGCATATTTGTAATGGGAGAGGAATTACAGAAGGAATCCACAGGGGCCCATCATAAAGCAGGGTGCTCTAGGCATGGTGCTCCCTGCCCAGAGAAGGCTGGCTAGAGGAAAACCATTCAGGACACCAACTTAGACTAATGGAAAAAAAGAAAACTCTTCATTCAAAGCCAACTGGGCAGTCTTCCATGTACAGATCCACTAATGACCAATGATCTACTACATCCATTCCGCAAAGAGTTGTTTCCTGCTTTGCTAAACAGACCAGGATAACAAAGCCTGCAGTGAATCACACCCAACCAAGGCAGCATTCTGCGGTCTGATCTGCCCGGAGGCAGTCAGCAGCAAAAGGACGATTCTCTAAGGCAACTAAGAACTAACTGATTTTCCAGACAGGTCCGGCATCAAGCAGGGAAACAAACACATTATTTCTGCCCCTTGCTCATAGCTTCTGGAATCATTTTCAACCAGAGTAAGCAGCTGCCAAAGAGTCCAAAAATCAAGGTATCTGGTCATCTATCCTATAAGGCAACGGAAGAGAAACTCTTTAGTTATAATTTGATCAGTTTCTGACACATCTTGGAAGCTAGTCAAAGAAGATTGAGACATCTGTAAGGTGCAGAATGGACCCCTGGGAGGCCTGTCTGAGGGAAGATCAAGCCAAAGGAGTCAGGAACACCCAGTTATTGATACTGTGATTTTACAGCAAGTTCCTGGGATTAAAACTTGCTGGCTAAACATTTCTTTCTTTTTTTAAATGTATCAGTTATTTAATTAGGTACTAGTAAGAAATAAATGTATGTATGTATGTATGTATGTATGTATGTCTTTCTTTTTGGGTCTCACTATGCAGTTCAGGCTGGCTTTGAGCTCACTTTTGTAGCCCAGGCTGGCCTCCAACTTGCACCGATCCTCCTGCCTCAGCCTCCCACGTGCTGGGATTACAGGTGTGTGCCACCATGCCCGGCTTAGTAAGAAATTTAGAACACAAATTTATGAGGATAAACTCCATTTGTCAGAGCAAAAATAGACTGCAGGTATCTGAAGGTGAGGAACAGCTTTGATTTTTTTCTGAAATCTGTGAGTCCACCACTTTCTGATCCACCTTGCACTGCTCTGAAATCTGGTATCTTTCTTTCTCAATGTCGAAGATCTCGCCCTCCTGATGTGTGGGTTTCGCAGCTTCTTCTTCTTGAAGTAAGCATCAGTGAGGTGCTTCAGGATTTTCACTTTGCTGATATCAATTTTTGTAGAGGTGGCAATGACAAATTTCTGGTGTGTTCTTTGTGGAGGAACACGATTAAGGCTAAGAGACCCGGTCACAAGTAGCAAGCCACTGGCCAACTGCTTCAGGAAGACCTCTCTCTTGCTCTGTGATGTCCGGTGAGGATGAACAAGATGATGCCAGGAGTGATGCTAGCTCGAAGCTTTCTCACATGCTGACTGAAGGGTTTCTTGCCATGGCTCAAGAGCTTTCGGGGCACATCCTCAGTAGGGTGGCATCTAGGCATTTTCTGAAGCTTAACCACTCGGGTACCTCCATTCTTGTCCCCACCGACTGGCTTTGTGATGGTAGCAAGAACTTTCTCCTTTTTGTTCTCAACCTTTGATTTAGCAGCTGTGTACTTTCTCTTGTACAAAGCCTTTCTGGAATCCATAGCAGATTGGGAGTATCTACCAATTCCTCTGACCAGTACAGGATTTTTGCGGCAGTGAGGCTGCCCCTTCTTGGACTTTTTGCCTTCTTTACCTTACCCTTTTTACCAGTATCACTGACAGAAGCCTTCTTGGCTTTGGGTTTCTTCTCTTTCGTGTCTGGCTTCTCAGTTTTTTCACTTGCCATCTTGCAAGATGGGAAAGAATGACTAAACATTTCAAATGAACTCCAATACATCAACAAAAGAGAGTTGAACTGTGAGTGGCATTGTTAGAACAGAGACAGACAATTAGATGGATATTTATCTTTTCTTAGTATTTTCTGTCAGTTCTAGCCTCTGAGAGAACCTTTCCAACAAACATGGCGTTCTCAGCAAACAGAACTGATCATGGTCATAAAGAAATTTAGGACTTGACCTGCAATCTCCCTGGTACTGAAGACCCAGCTTTACACCCACACCTGCGCTGATCATCCTTGCAGTACTGACCTCAAACATTCCATACAGATTCTTGGCGACTACAACCTCCAAGTCCAAATCCTATGTATATGTTCTAGGTATTTACTGATATTGCTCTGATTTTGGCCTGCCTGCTTGTAGACAGAATTAAATCAAGTCTTTCCTATTGTCTGGGATCTGCGTGTTTCCTCAAAGCAACATTAATTAACATTTGGTAATGGAATTGGTTCCTCCACCAAAGTATGAGCCCCCTAAGAATAAGGAATTTGTCTTCCCTACCACTGTATCCATAGCCCCAGACATCGTACCTGGCCTGGCAGGGGGCTGCACACAGCTATTCAAAGGGTAAACATGTGGGGCAGGTAAATCAGCCCAGGAAATTAAAATTCTAGGTAAAATACTCTTGTGGTCTAATAATCTCAAACCTTTTGCGGACCAAGGCCTCCAGCTTCCTGCACACAAACATGGCTGTGGTTCTAGCTCTGTGTCATGACAAGGCCAGTGCCACTTCTAAAACTGTGGGTAGGATGACAAATGGGTGCGGCCTCCAGAGAGGAAAAGTCAGCAACAACTAAGAGAATTGCAAATACTCATCTGGAGCACCCATCAGTTTCTTGTCTACAATGTTATGTTACAGATAAATTTTATAAATGCAAAATGATGTAAGTTCAGTCGTCCACCCCTGTGACAGATCTAAAACAACCTAAACTTCCTCTGATAAAGGAATGTTTAAATAAATTGAGGTATAGAGGGCCAGGGATATAGCTCAGCAGCACAGTACCTGGCTGGCAAGTGCAAGGTCCTGAGTTTGATTCCCGGTACCAAAACAAAACAAAACTGAGGTACAGCAACATGAAGGAATGCAATGAAACCATTAAATTAAAAAATGAAGAAGTACTTCATACCCTGACCTGAAGGCATCTCCAAGACACACTATGACACAGAAGAATATACAGAATAAGCCACCACTTATATTAGAAGACACAGAAGAGCATTTCCAGAATGGCAAAGGAAAGGCCTCTGGGAGTCTGTTTCTCTATAAAAACAACAGGAACACTGGTAAGAACAGCCAAAACCAACTTTGCAAAATTCTGGAAATACAGTTCTTTGAGCTTTCTTGATCAAACCAAGAGACAGGAGAGGCACCTGATTATTTGGCACTCCTGCTTTTTCATCAAGTTCCTACGTGGCTTAGTGGTATTCTTCTAGCCTTGGCAAGGTTTTTGGTTCAGTTTCCAGTACAGCAAAAAATGAAATAAATCACATTGACCAAGTATGTTGTAAAACACTGTTGCAATAATTTGAACACTGTCTATATAAAGAAAAAAACCAAATCTCAGAACAGCAAGCTCTGTGATACTTAAACCTATCCTGTACCCATGCCCCTCTCTTTAGATCTGTGGTAAAGTTGAAATCAACAGACTTGTAACCACACACAGCAGCTGAGCACACCTACAGTTCAGCAGCCACTGGAGGGAGGAGGAGAGGCTCTTCAGAAAAGGGCAACATCTGACCTGTTCTGGAAAAGACTCATTCTTGGAGCTTGTGCGGTAAGAAAAGCCCTGTGCCAGGCAAAAATGTGCAGAAACAACTGCTAAAGGTGGCAAGTGCCTCTGGCAGTCAGACCAGATGGGGAAAGCAAAGCAGGGTTTCTTCTAGGGGTGACAAAATGTTCTAAAATTATGTTGTGGTGATGGCTGCACAAATCTGTAAATTTACTACAAACCACTAAATTTACATTTTTAAAGGGAAGTTTTAAGCCATGCAAATTATCTCAATAAGAAATTTGCTGTGGTTTGGATAGCATCAAGTATATTCCTACCTCCACCCCAAGGGTTCAGGTACTAAAAGATGGGATCCTAATCCAACTACAGAGTTTAGGGGTGCAGCCTTTGGGAAGTTGGGAGGATCAGACAGAGGTCAGAAGAGGCACATAGGTGCTCCTGTCTCTTGCCACATTCTGTCCTGAGATTCTGCCAGCAAGAAGGCCATCAATAGCAATAAATCCCCAATCCTGGAGAAGAATCATTAGCCTGTGTTGCTTAATGCATTTCATTCTATTAACAGAAAACAGACTGATATTGAAGTTATTTTTTTTAAAAAGGAATGGTATAGCTCATACATGCACATGCACTCACACATGCATATACACCAAGGATTTCTAAGTGAAAACACCAAACTTGCAAAATTTATTTCTTCCAGGGTGGGAACCTGGGTGGTGGTAGGGTGAGGGGAGTTAAGAGAAATGAGCCAGAAGAGAAGTTAGGCGTGGAGGCAAATGTTTATAATCCCAGCTACTCAGGGGGCTGGGACAGGAGGATTGCTTGAGCCTGCACATTTTGTCCAGTCTATGCCACATAGCAAGACCCCATTTCTTCAAAAATAAAGAACTAGAAGGTATTCCACACACATACTTTGTACTATATACTACATATTTTGTACTACATACTCTTTTGTATCCTTTAAACTCTGTACCATGTAACTGGATCACAAATTCAAAGCTAAGTAAAATTTTAAAGATAAAAGAATATCACTCTGTGACTAGGAGGTTTGGAACCCGGAGGAAAGCCTTGGTCACTCCCAACATCTAACAGGCGTGGACTTCGTCCCTGGCAAGGCTTTCCCTTAAGCCCAAGCACTCTTGTCCTTCCAGGCACCACTCTGCAGCTCACTTCTTTCAGGAATTCCTCTCTGGCCTCCAGATAAAAGCTGCAAGGCCCTCTTCTGAATATCCATAGTGCTTAACCTACTCCACCAGAGGGGGCATACCTGACGGCACCTGTCTCTCTCTGTGAGCTACATCTGCCTTCCTCATCACTGTACCTCTTCCCACAAGTCTAACAACAGAGCAAGGTATTTGCTAAACTATGAAGCATAATCTATACTCTCTTCCAACAATGCTGTTGAAAATATCTACCAAAGAAGTCAGGACAGGTCCCTTCCAATTTATAAGGGAGCCTTTTATCATTTTCCTTATGCTTGCAAAGGTCTATGCCATTTCAAGGTCATGGATCTCAAAGAAATAAGTGGTTTGTGTTGAGGACAAAGTGAAGATTAAGACACTTTCAACAGCTTATTAGAAAGATTTCCTTCTCTCAGCACTACAGTACTCTGCCCCCTGATGGAAGGAAGAAGGAGAAAGGTTTGGTACCTGCGGGAGGTGGAGGGGACCCGGTGGTGCTCAGTGCCGGTCTCCTTCACAAGGTTTCCTTTGCAGCAAATGACCCTTAATTTATCCTGGTATGAGGAAGCCAGGTAAATTGCTCCCGAGGAAATTGCAGGTCCCAGGTAGCGCGGGTTTGGGATTTCCAAATAGGCTCGGGCAGGGGTCCTGCGGAGTTCCAGACAAGAGTTTATATTCATTGTAGGTTACTCCATCATGAGGCAGGGTAGGAGGAAAACACGCAATCCACCCCAAGACCTTGTCCCAACAGTTGGAGACATCAAAGCACAAATGAAGGGCACTGCTTACCCCAGTGAGGAACGGGCCTGGATCTCAATGACTTCAAGTGAGTTGAAGTGGGTCACAAACAGATAGGGCTCTCTGTAGGCTGCATGGTCCCCATGGAGGAAGGTGTGCATCAAAGAAGGGTTCAAAGAGGGAAAATCACAACCTGGCTGCAATGCATCGTACGAGGCAGCAACCCCGCAGGTACCTCCACTGGTCAACTTAATTGTGCATGATCCTGCTTATTCACGGTCATGTTGTTTGTTAAAGCAGAAAATGGGAACCAACACCAATGAATTTTATATGCTTATGGAATTCTGCACAGCTCTAAAAATTCATTATGGAGCTCTCTATGTACTGCTATGGAAAAAAATACTCAAACTGTATTTCTCAGTGCAAATATAAAGTGAAGTTTAGAACAATGTGTAAGATGTGCTACCTTATTGATTTAAAAGAAAAGGTGGAAGGGCGCTGGGAATGTTGTTTAATGGTATAGCACTTTCCTGGCATGTGCTGCATAAACAACCAAAACATGTGGAAATAAGAATAGATGTTTTAAGGGCTGGCCAGATAGCTCAGTGAACTACAGGGTTCAATCTCTGGTGTGCTGTGCCGGCCCTGCCCCTGGGTGTGCTGAGACAGTGACTGAGACTGGGCATGGTGGGGCAAGCTTGTAATGCTAGCACTTGGAAGCTAAAAACAGGAGGATCACTAGGAGTCGGATCTGTGTAGTGAGACCCTATAAACCATGTACTAAAATAAAATAAAATACATAAACAATATATTTTTTAGGGGCCAGTGAGATGGCTCAGTGGTCTATAGTGCCTGCTTAGGCAACCACAGGGACTGTAGTTCGATCCCTGGCACCACATGCTGCACCAGCCCCACCCCTCAGGGCAGGCTGAGCCGGACATTAAAAAAAACATACGTTTTTAGAGCCAAGGATATAGCTCAGTGGCACAAATGCTTGCCTAGCAAGCACAAGGTCCCAAGTTCAATCCCTAGTACTAGAGAGAGAGAGAGAGAGAGAGAGAGAGAGAGAGAGGCAGAGAGACAGAGAGACAGAGAGACAGAGAGACAGAGAGAGAAAGAGAAAGAGAGAATATATTTGTATAAAGAACTGGAAAAGCAAGAAAAAGCTTTTTTTCTTTTAAGGGAATTGTAATAGAAAATGAAGGAGATAGGAAATATGAATGAGAATTTTCCTTATATATTCATTTAAACATTATATACATATATAGTAGTGTACAGCTATAATACCAGCACTCTGGGAGGCTGAGAAAGGAAGATCACAAATTTGAGCCCAGTCTGGGCAATTCAGTGAGAGCCTTTCTCTAAATTAATTAAATAATTAATTAATTAAACGTAGGCAATGTAGCTCAGTCCAAAGGTCCTGGGTTGAATTTCCAGTACCAAACAAAAACTAATAAACAACAAAAACTGAGTTTATAGATAATTAGATGTTTTCTGTTCTTCATACTCTGTATCTGCTATCAGTGTCATGGAAACCGGAGAAAATATGATGAGCTCTGTGTTCTGCCTTAAAGGGAAAAGTACTTAGCACTACTGTCCATTGTGCAAACTATGATTTTGCTACCATGCTCTCAGGCACGTGCCACAGACCTGTCCTGAGGCAACCTCAGCCTCCTTCCTTTGAACCTGGCAAAACCTGCCAGTTTCACCCGCAGAATGTGATGGAAGCGAAAAGTCCTGCTCACAGCCACTTTTATACAGGTGGGGAGAAACTGAGGTCTCCACCTGCCAGCCCCCGCTGAGCTCTCACCTGTGTCGCCAACTGACTGCGGGTTTCCCAAGCTGTTTCGGACTTTCTCGCAGCCCCTGGGGCCCCACTGTTGCCACCCAGAGCACAACTGTCCAGGCAATCAGCAGTGGAGCGTACTGTTTCAAGTCACTGCATTGGGAAATGGCCTATTGTGTACCAACAGACAACTAAGATAGCCCTGAAGGGTATTTCAGCTTCAGTACATTTGAGGACATTTATATGCCTAACTGTGTACATATCTGTAGTCATGTGTCCTCTGCATTCATTCAGAAGCACCACATTTAGAAACTTAAGATCAGGACTACTGTTGGACAGATCAGTGTAATGATGTTCACTGGTGCTACTTACACTTAACAAAAACATGTACGGGGCCAGCCAAATAGTTCAGCAGATTAAAGCACCTGCAAGCAGGTGCAGGGACCAGGGGTTTGATCCCTCGGCCTGCTGGCTCTGCCCCCAGGGTGTGCTGAGACAGCAATTGAGATTGGGTGTGGTGGCACTCCTGTAATCCCAGCTCTTGGCAGATCACTATGAGTCTGATCTAGTAGTGAGACCCTGAATATCCTATAGAGCTTCCCTAAAATACAAAACAGGTACAGCCTCATAGGCCTGCCTGATTAGAACTGATTGGTTAAATTAATCTCATGTTCAGCTATGCCATGCCATAGGATACTATGCAACCTTTGGAGGTGAATGAAAAACATCCATAGCGCATGGTCTCATTTTTATCACAGGAGCTTTACACGCATTTCACAAAGCTGAATTGTGGCCTAACCGATCTAGCTTATACAAAGCTTCATTAAGCCTCACAATCTTCTGCCGTAGACATTTACATAGGCCACCACTGTGCATGGTGCTTGGCACCTAATGGGATCCACAAGTGCACAGCTTAAGCAGAGAAGCACCCCACCTGTCATCCCCTCCCAGGACACCCACACTGTGTCTCCCGTACCGAAGGCCAAAGGCAAGCGACTCCACTTGAGATCATCGGTGCGGCTACGTCTTCCATAAGAGTCCACGAATACCCCAAATTCTGCAAGGTGTCAAGAGCACAGGGGCATTAGCACCAGCAGTGGGGGACATCAGTGACACACATCGTGACTGGAAGAATGAAGAACACAGCCCAGGGGATATTCAGCCAGATTTAGCTAGACGGCTAAAGCCAGAGACTTCTGCAGAACCAATTCCAGTTTGATTAAAAATGAAAAGTATTTTAGTTTTAAAGACTTAAAATTCATTATTTTTCTTTTTATCAAAAGAGAATTCAGGGCCGGGGAGATAGCTCAGTAGAATAAACACCTTCCTGTCAAGTGCAAGGTCCTAAGTTCAACCCCTGGTACTGAAAAGAAAGAAAGAAAGAAAGAAAGAAAGAAAGAAAGAAAGAAAGAAAGAAAGAAAGAAAGAAAGAAAGAAAGAAAGGAAGGAAGGAAGGAAGGAAGGAAGGAAGGAAGGAAGGAAGGAAGGAAGGAAGGAAGAAAGAAAGAAAGAAAGAAAGAAAGAAAGAAAGAAAGGGGCCGGCGAGATGGTTCAGTGGTCTAAAGCGCCTGCTTAGGAGGGCTCAGGCAACTCCGGGGACTGCAGTTCGATCCCCGGCACCACATGCTGCGCCAGCGCCACCACCAGGGCAGGTTGAGCCAGCCACAAAATGAGTAAATAAAGAAACAAACAAACACAACAAGCAAACAAATAAATAAATAAATAAAATTAAAAAAAAAAAGAAAGAACAAACTCAAGTGAAAGAGAGGAAAGCAAGGAAGAAAGGGAGAAATGGAAAGATTCAGAGGTTTAAAACAAACAGGTTTTTTGTTTGTTTGTTTGTTTG
>PVKN010001007.1:0-58917 GCA_004027915.1 Capromys pilorides | reverse complement strand
GGTTATTTCTGTTCTTATTTGTTCCACACATTTCTGCAATTGATTACCCATCCCAGATTCTATTAATTCATGGATTTTTTTAATTTCAGAAGTTATCTCTGATCTGAATTGTTCCATAATTTTCTGTAGTTTTCGATCTATCTCAATTTCAGAGTCTTTGGCTCCATGATTCTCGTTTTCTTCCACCGCATCATCTCCCATGTTTAATTTGGGTGGGCTTGGGCCCTGTGCCTGCATCTTACTCCTTGTTGTTATCATTTTGTATAGCAGTGAGCTATGCACTTTGGTGAAGTTATGCTGTTAGCACCTATGGGGACTTTTTCTGGATCCACCCAGCTTATTCCCCTCCAGTGGTACCTGGCTGAGAGTTACCGCTCAGTCCACTGGCTGTTGTGAGGCCTTGTGGGTCTGAACTATGGGTGGAGTCAGAGTTTTGGAGTTGAGATCAAGGATGGACGCAGGCTGAGGGTCCTTACCGGCCTGGCACGAGGCCAGAGGGTTTGGTGGATAAGTTCCGGACTATAGTTCAGGTGGGCTTGTGTAGGGAGATTAAAGAAAGTTTCATAGATCCTTACCTGGTAGGTGTGCTGGTCAAACCAAACAGGGGGTGGGCTACAGGCGTGGCATGGGACAGGCGCAAAGAGCGCCCTGGACCAGTGTCAGCTGCGGATGAGTTCCAGGCGCGGTGGCATGGGGGGAGCCTGGCGTCCGCCACGGGCGAGAAGAAGAAGTAGTTCCGTTCAGGCGCGGCGGCGGCGCGGCGCGGCAGACCCAGCGCGGGGGCCGCTCGGCGAGCAGAAGAAGTAGTTCCGTTCAGCCTCATGTTGTTATTGTTAGAAGTATTTGTAGTTTTGAATTTATTTCCTTTTCAAAAATTTCTTCCATTCATTCTTTCTTTAATATAAATAACTTTTCCTTTTCTTTTACTATAGCAGTGCCTGATTCATGAATGGTTCTGTTTACAAACAACTTGGTCTGCTAACAGAAGTGTTCACCAAAATTCTGCTTCTGTTTGTGAGCTCTGTATTGGGTAAAGAATAGGACTGTGGCTGTCTTCCCAGATGAACACACGCATGTGATCATCTTCCCCAGAGTCCTAGAATGAGGTAAGTTTGTGAACCGAGGTGCCATTGCATAAATAATCACATTGTAGCATCTACATTAGTCAACTTTCCATTGCTATAACAAAATGCCTGAGATACCAGCTTTTAAAGAGAAAAAAATGTATTTTGGCTCCTTGGTTCAGATGTTCCGATCCGTGGTCAGGCAGACCCATTGCTCCGGTTCTTTGGGGGGTTCCTGAGTCTTGAGGCTCAGGAGCAGATAATTCTGCAGAGCGTGCATCTCATTAGTCAAGGAACAGAAAGGGGTGGGGCCCTCTGGTTCTATTTGGTGGCCCTCCTGCAGTGACCCAAAGGTTCTATCCATGAGGAGCCTGGCGTTAGGCCTCCAAGTGCCACACCGAACTCAAGCTTGTGACACCCAGACTTTGAGGAACGTGCGGAACCTTCCTATAAACTGTGACAATATTGGTCTGTGTTTGTCTTTTAATCCTTTTATTTTTGGCACCCTTCTGTTGTACCGAAGTCTTCCTCAGCACCACTCAGTATCTTCCATTCTTTGCGTTCTCATGTTTTAGGTGAATTTCCTGTGAACAACACAAGCTGTCTAGTTTGTCATTATAAATTTACGATACACTGTCGCATCTCCTTCTGTGCTTATTCGTGGCGGCGTTTCGCTACACGGGTGAATGTCCCTATCTGGGGCGGAGACACTGCTTCCTGAAGCCACTAGAGATGTTCCCGACTTCTAGGACTTAAGACTGCTGTTAACCAGGACCAGGCTCACTAGTTGTTACACCTCATGTGTAGATGCACCCCCCAAGCCTCCTGCGGCCACAGGTGGGGCTTTTCCAGGGGTGGCTGCATCTAGAGTGTGTGGTGCTGGGATTGACATATGGTACGATGCTGGGATGAAGGACATTGCAATGAAGGCCGTGAGTGCCAAGTGCCACCCACCCCGAGTAGCCTGGGTCAGACATAGGCACAGAAGGGGCCTGGCTGGCTCCTGCTTGTTTCGCTGTCTTCTGCACATCCTGAAGTCTCTCCTCTGTGGTGTTGGTGTGCTGTGCCTGGGAGCCGGCCGG
This sequence comes from Capromys pilorides, assembly GCA_004027915.1. Classification (NCBI taxonomy): domain Eukaryota; kingdom Metazoa; phylum Chordata; class Mammalia; order Rodentia; family Capromyidae; genus Capromys; species Capromys pilorides. The sequence continues at coordinate 56,771 of PVKN010001007.1, read as the reverse complement.
TTGATTCAGCACTGAAGCCTCCACAGACTGTGAGCTATATAAACCTGGGTGTCAGGTATCTTGTCTCAACAATGAGGAAAGTGAGACAGTGGGTACAGGGCACTTCCCCAAAAGCCACACCTGCTGGAAGGCCACACCTGCCCGCAGTGGCCCACACCGACGCAGGTCAGTGCAAGGCTCCTCGAGCCCAGGGTCAGTGCGCCGTCAGCTCCCTCCCGAAGGCCTTCCCAGCCCAAGGGCCTTGCGCAGTCCGCTGGGGCATTTTAGTTGAGGCTTTTTGCTGTTTCTCTCTGGTTCTCCTTCCTTCGCTGCCTCACAGTAGCTGCTCGTGAGAAATTTCCCACTAAACTTCCCGTATACTACTTCTTATCTCAGAACTCTGTTTCAGGGAACCTGACCTCTGACATTAGTGAACTTACATTTTCAAAAGGTATTTGGTTGTGTTTTTGGCTGTCTTGTTTTCTACTTGTTGTACCTCTCTTCTTTGCCTTTCTTTCCTGTCTTCTTTCAGATTTAACTTCTGCATTTCTCACTCCTCGGCCTTCTCCTGTGCTGGGATATACAGCGGGGCCTTTGGGAAGCTTGGGCTACAGAGTCTGTGGTCCTCCATAGGCGTCTCCAACTCCTGACCATCTCAGTTCCAGAAGAAGGGAAGGGGTTAAAGGGAGGGACCCTGCCCCAAGCCACCCTTCCCAGACTGTCTGACAATGCTGGAGAAGACCAATCTCCCCTGGCATAAGCAAGTGAGGGTTTATTTCTCATGTAAGAAAGATGCAGTACTGAGCTGATAGCTTTGCAAACCTGTGAGCACCTTCCCAAACCCACCATTGCACATTTTCTTCTTATGAAGATAAGAAAAGATGAAGCCCTATAAGAATATAAACCAGTTCTGATGTCAAAAGTACAAAACACAACACTCTGTGGGGCTAAGTATTGAGCCTATTGCATGTTTTTTACTCTTGAATAGATTTTCTTTCCTATCTGTAAACTTATTTTGGAAAGTTTTCAATATATTCTATTCATCAATTCTGAACTAATGCTTGTACTAGATTACTATTTGGTAAGTATGATGTTAAGTATGGTGGTAAATTATGAAGATATATACAATTGACCTTCCCATATGTGAGTTCTGCATCTGCAAATTCAAGTAACCACAGATGAAAAATATTCAGATTCTAGAAAGTTCCATAAAAGCAAAACTTGAATTTGCCGTGGGCTAAGTGCCATGCTGTGTGCAGAGTGATGTGTAGGCATTGTATCAGGCATGACATGGGACCCGAACGCGGTTCAGGGTAGATGGGAGACCGTGTGCGAGTCACATACTAACGCTACACCACGCTACCCAGGGGTCTTCGGCACATGCAAGTCACAGACTTCGATCCCTGAAACTAATCTCTCTCAGATGCCAGTGGATGAAGGTGCGTATTGGGGGTACAGACACATCTGCAGATGCACACGTATATTCCAACTGTGCCGTGCATGTGCGGAAGAGAAAGAGCAAGAGATCATGTGACAGTTTTCTAGACAGTGATGCTACAGGACATTTAGAGATATGTTCTTAGGTTCTGCAAATGCTTACAAAAAGCATGAATTGTTACCTTTTCATCTGGGAAGAAATCCTGAGAGATTTTTCAAAGTTACAGAGACTTGTTTCCAGAGATTGAGTTACTGGACTGCGGTCTCCACTGTGAGGGACTGACACGTATGTCACACTAAGCACCACCTTGATTTCTGCTCAGGAATCGCTGCTGATCCGTGCCGGAAACTACTGCCAACTGCTGGTAGGACCTTAAAATTGCAACTTTAGCTCTTTCCCAGGATGGCTAGTTCTGAGGTAGAGTGGTCTTGGATGTACTCCTGGTGACGAGTCACAGGAGTCTTGTTTTTTAGTAAAGAAGTGCTGTGTCTGAGTTATGATAGGTAGACTGGCTCCCAAATGCCCTGTCATCTCCTTGCGGTGTGATTTCCCTAAAAAGATAAGGAGGGTTTGGTTTTTTTTTTTTTAAAGTATAACAAAATGGTTAGAGCATCCCTGGACAGAAATAACAAAGGCCTGAAGCAGGATTGCTCCAGCAGAGGATTAGAAGACAGACACGCAGATGTCAGAGCAGGGAGGCCAGGTAACTGGGGTTTGGTGGCTACTTGCACGTGGACCCGAGGGAGGGAGAGAGAACCAACGGATGGAAAAGATTTAGAAAAAACAAAAGCAGGTTGAAAAGATTCACAGAGGTGAAGAATGGGAAAGACATTAGCTAATTAAATGTTCAGCCCAAAGCATGATGTAAAACGTGGAGCCAGGGGACTTATGCCAGTGCAGGTTATTCACTGAGTGCAATCTTGCTCAGACAAACCCAGTCTCTGTCTTCCGACGGCCTCTGGCCAGGCCGTCTGTAACAACGCGATGTGTTTCCTGGGTCTTCTGTTGCTGGGGTTCAATGATGCCCTTCTGGTTCTCGGTACAAGTTACCTTCTTGGAAACCACATGATCCTTGGATGATTGGCTTTTTCCCAGAATCCTCTTTTATGCAGAGAAACTTCCCCCAGAGACAGCTTCTGACTCTTTTAAAGTAACTAAGACAAACACACAAAGCCAAATCTCCTCATGTGCTACGTTGCAATTTTTCCGTCGGGGAGGAAACAAGCACCCCTTGCTCACTGTGTCTCCTTAGGGTGCCCCTCCCTGTCACCTTCCTTTTCCTTATTCCTCCTCCCTTCTGGGATGCCTGTTCCATAGGCTAGAGTTCTTATTTTCATGTGGCAGCGTCATCAAGAGGAGAAGACGTGGTATTTGTAAATTAATCTGTAACACACACTGAGGGAGCAGAGTACAGGCAAACAACTGAAGAAGTAAGGACAAGCTGGACTGGTCCCCTGGGATGCACGATGCCTCTTGGTCTCCAGTCTTAGCATTGCATATGCTGCATGATTTGCATGGGTTGAATGTGTGTTTTGATCAACACTGTATCCCAATCACAGAACAGTTAACAGGACAGAACTTAATGACATTTCCCCAACCCAGATGCTTACAAATGTGATTAGGTCTATGGTAGTTTAATAATGAATGACATCCAGGAATGGAGAAAATAGAATACACTTCCCTCCTGATGAGCCTTGTCTTGATTTTGAACGTGAGTGATTGAATGTTTAAGTGAGCAATTTGAGAACCGGAGCGGAGCAGAACGCCCATCCTGCCTTGGATCTTCTGCAAAATTCAGCCACAGAGCAAAGCCATGTCTGAAGCCAACGGGTGATCTATAGGTACATTTTAAGATGAGACTCACTTCCTTTAATTAAGTCCTGAAATACTGCTGAGGATCTAGAAAAAGGGGGAACACTTCCAACGGAAGGATGCCTGCTTTGCTTCTAGCTGTTCTAATAAGAACAGCACTTGTGGTGGAAATTTAAGCCAAGATTTAATACGATCCAAAAAAGTAAGTTCTCTCTAACAGCAAACAGATGAAAATAAAAAGTTCTGGGTTCTATCCTGGAGAAGTGATTGGGTGAGGAAGCTATGGGACATTCGAGGAGGCCTCGCATGTGTGTGTGTGTGTGTGTGTGTGTGTGTGTGTGTGTGTGTGCCTGTGTGTGTGTGTGGTGTCTTACCGTTCTGAAATAAACAGGCTATAGAAGCCATCAGTGACTGTCTTTTGTGGGGAGAGTCACTACTTTGGTTTTGTGCAGGGTGCTGAGTCCCTTGGCCACCAAAGAGGGGACAGGATGGGTAACTCCAAGCCTTACGTACATTAAATGTCAAAGGCGTCTGCAAAGTGACAGGGCAGCTGCCTTTGAGAGCAGAGCAAGGGCCCGAGGTGCTGTGCCCCAAGACAGATATTCTTCTGGATTTGAGCGGTAATGAGATTATTTCAGACAAACTGCAAGACAGGAAATAGAGGTCGATGTTGATGTTAACCATGGCAGTTAAACCACAGGTATCCCTGCCTCGCGGCGTGCAGTGTGTACCCAAATAGGTGGACTGTTTCCATCTCCTCCCTGCTCATTCTGAAAAGGAGCAGGCCAGGAAATGTTAGCATCTCTGATAGAAAGAACAAAATGGGGAAGGTAACCTTTAGTTGAAAATAGGAAACCAGTTCTAAGAAACGCCGGCCTGAAACCCAAATCCTGATCCCTGCTGCTAGATAATGACGCAAGGAGCTCTTCTCTAATAATAGCAGCTCAGATAGGGTAGCTGTGTTGTAAGAATCCCCAGGAATCAGAAACCTTGTTCCAAACAGAAAATATTTGGTACTTACCACCTACTTTGGGGAGGACTGAGAACCCTGACCTTTCTCACAGTTTCCAAGTAACCCACATCTCCCCTTTCCAAGATCTTCAGGGACGCAGGGCCCAGAAGCTGAGCCCTGGTGACTTGAAGGCTGATTTCTGGGAACTGTTGCCTATTAGTGTCAACGGTGACCCTGCACCTTGGAATAAATTCAATGTTTTGGAGTCGTGGCCTCTGCTGAGTCCCATCTCCACCACATACTTACTGTTTGGAGGCCGAGCCGGCTTCTGCTTTCGGGGATTCTGGCAAGGGGACGTTTAGCATCACAGAGCTCTCAAGCTGATCCCGTTACCCGGGCATCCTAATATTCCAGACATGGTTATCATTAGGGAATTTGAATCACTTTATTTAGAGTGTTCTAAATTTTAGAACATTGCGTCTGCCGACTTTCCATCTCTGTAACACGGCACCGGAGACAGCAGGACTGGTTTGTTCTGGTTCAGGGTTGCACGGCCATGGCCATGGCCCTTGGCTTGGGTGCTTTTGGTCTGAAGCAGGGCAGCTAATGCTAGAGACTGCTCACCTCATGATGGCCAGGTGACAAACAGGGAGAGGACTAACACTGGCTCCCAAGTGTCCTCCAAGGGCACTCACTAATGTCCTGACTGCCACTGTATCTCAGTTCCTAAAGGCTCTGCCACCTTCCCAGTAGCAGCACAGGTTGAGACCAGCCCTTCACATGTGGACATTTGGGGACAGTCTACATCCAAAGGAAATAAAATACCAACATTTGTATAAACCAAGGCCGCTTTCTGGTTCTTCCCCTCTTCCAACTTTTCCATTTCAAGCTGACTGTGGTTAATCTGCACACTCTTTGATTTTGCTGACAATGGCCATATATTTCGGTGAGGATTTGGGATAAGCCACTTTGAGATGCTTTGGAGGTCAAATGGCCTGGCCCTGGCCAGTATGTATGTGCCAAGCTAATGCTGCCATTGCCTCATAGGAATGAGGAAAGCGGAGGGCGATCAGAGAGACGAACTGATTGTTCCCAAGGCGCACTGAGGATGGAGAGACAGGACCAGAGCTGAGGGCCCCTCCACATCTAAAGCCACTGCTCCGTTATTGGTGACCCAGTGACCCAGTCTGCTCCTGAACCTTCTCTGCTGCCTGAGATGTGACTGTATTTGGCTTGCAGTAATGCGGTGTGGTACCCTCACCTCCTGGACCATTGTGGGGTTCCTTCTTCCTTTGTTGGGCATCACTGCCAGTGCTGGGCCACTGCCCTGTGTCTTTGCCATCCTGGGATGCACCTTGAGGTGGCATCTTTGCTGTGTTCATGTTCTGGGGGCCTCACCTTACCCTGAGAGCCAGGGATCAACTCACATGGTGTCTTCGGTTTGGTATCCTTCTTATCTGTGTAGATATTGAGTAACTGAGACCCAAGCTCAATGATTTTAGCATAATCCAAGACTTTTTGAGTCCTCTTCCTTTTGGAATCTTGGATTATGGGGCATATCCTCTCTGTTCATTTCCATACTGGTGGGGCTGTGCCTAGAAATCTGTTTTGCAGAGTTCTTGATAAATTCCTGCCTCGGAAGCCCCAAATACTGCTGCTACTGCTGATGGCAAGAACTTTCTTAATGCAATTTGCTGATGGATATGCACCACTATACCGCTGGTGTTTGAAGACAACCTAGGCACGTGGGTGATTGCTCTCTGTAGGCTGCATGCTAAGGGTGTAATAATTGCACTGATAATGACTGGCACTGACCCATTAGGCAGATCAAGAATCAAATGATGAACAAGAGAACAGGGTCCTGCGCTGGGGACGTGCCAGCCGTGGAATCGCACCTGTAAGACCTCCAAACCTCGAATCCTGAACTTGGGCTGCAGCCTGCTTTTGCTTCCTTAGCACGTGATCTGGATTCTTTCTTATCTGAACTTCCAATGCCAAGTTTTAGGGTATAAATGCGCCCACCTGAGATGTTCTGTCCAGATTAAATGAGATTTTTATTTTATTAAAATTTTATTAATTTTAATAAGAAAGAAATAACAATGAGATAGTTTGAAAACACATTAGTAGGATAGCCACAATAACTAATACGATGCATATTGTTGTCTTCATAGTAGTTGGTCAGAGCACAAGATGCAGACACAATGACTTTCCTAAACACTATTAGTATAAATCTTTCTTTTCACTGGACTAAGAGAAAGTAGTTGCTTGTAGAGTCCAATATTCCATAATAGTAGTGAGTTATCAGCAGAACTGGCAAGGTCAGAAGCTGTCAACTTGAGCCTTTTACAGCTCAGCATATTAATATGGATTTTCTTTTTATACTTTCTGGTTAAACTTTTCTGCTGGATGATTAAGACCAAGATAAAGCAAGACCTATATAACAAAAAATTGAATTTTCGTATCTGACAGGATCAGTCCAACCCCCTCAGGATTTATCCTGAAACCATGTACAGCATTTTGTAGAACTTTTGTCAATGTCAGCCATCTGGATGAGCCACGGCCATTGTTTGACCAATTTGCTGTCTGTGACAGCCTGAGAGAATGTTTTCTCTCTAGATGACTCTCCTTAGGCACACTATACTTAGTCATCTCTAGATGACTCTCCTTAGGCCCACTATACACTATAGTGGGTATAGTGTGCGTTTCTTCTGTAACCCCATAATCTCCTTGAACAGAAAATTTGGGACAGCACTGAGTTATAGGATGTTACAGTACAGGTTCCTTTATGTCCTGAGTCCTCACTGACCTAGAGGGGCTAGGGTCAAAATAGTGACTATCCTTGTAGCTCTTGTCTTTCTGTAATTTTTTGGTCTGCAAACTTAAGTTGTTAACCCTCCAGAAGAGAAGCTTGGTAATATTATTACCCTATAATATAGGCACTTGAGCTTAACATCACTGTCTTTCTGAATATCAAATGCCTTAGACTTACCATGGAACTGGTATTTTCCATCAATCATTGATAGTCTAGTCCCTATAGAATGTGATAAAAAATTATACATTTTTTACACAGAAATTTAGAAATCTGACCATATACAAGATTGTAGCAGATTAATCCTATGGCATTTTTTTCTTATCTCATTCTCTTTTATTACCTTTAAGAAACAAACAAACAAACAAACAAACAAACAAACATTTACTTGAGGGTCAGGAGATAGCTCAGTAGAATAAGTGCTTGCCTGCCAAGCATAGGGTCCTGAATTCAATCTTTGGTACCACAAAAAATTGCTAACTTACTCATAAGCGAAATAAACCAGACCTACATGTGTAAGTATCTTATAGTCTCCCTAGTATAAGAACTCAAAAGAAAAAATAAGAATGGAAAGGCATAAGACAGCTAAATGAAAATTAAGAACTTAAGGATTAAATAGTGAGGAGAAGGGCCGGGGAGATAGCTCAGTGGAATAAGCGCTTGCCTGGCAAATGCAAGGTCCTGAGTTCGATCCTTGGTACCACCAAAAACAAACAAACAAACAAAAACAATGAAGAGACAGCAAACAGAAAAGTTAAGAAACATAGCAGGGGTAAAATTATGCAGTTATATATACAGGATGAATTAGACAATGGTCCTAAGAATCTCCAACCGGTTTTTGAAACTAGCAGTTAATTGGTAGAATTCTCCCCCTGACTAACTATATATGCTAGTATCTGGGATGTAAGCAACTACACTGAGGATAGCAACGTGTAAGACTAAAACCATGCTTGGAATGCCTGTTATTCTGATTTTTCAGATGTGTGCTGCTTCTAATGTCATCAACTAACCAAGTTTTAAAACTCAAGTAGTCATTGCTAGACTCAGGTGTCAAATAAGCAAATCTCCTATAGTTAGACAACGTCTTTTCCTTTTTAAGCGGACGCTTGGGTCCTGGTGGAGCAGTTCCTGGCTGATCTTAAATGTCATGGTGCATGAGTCAGAACGACAAGTGGCTGAGCCGCTGACTGGAGCCATTCTGCTGTCTCGTGGGAGCCGGCTTCCTGCCAAGGAGCACGATCGCCGAGTCCCAGCACGTCACAGCACTTTGACCCTAGCAGGCAGGGGTCCTGGAAGTGCGCGCACAGTTGAGATTGGAGGACACTATCTTCTGGTTTGTTTATCCCAGCTCAACCTAGAAGTGCCTTCCCTTTTTAGCCCTGTGAAAAACTGCATGTTTTTTCCTCTAGATTTTTGGTTTTGTTTCACATTACCTGAACTAATGGAAGATGATAGATGTGCATTACTTACCTTTCTGAATTATTAACAATTCCTTGAAAGACAGAAAAAGACAGGCAGGGAGGGTATTCCTGGAAGACATTGTGATACCATGGGATGCACGGGAGAGGCTGAGGCTGAGGCTGAGGACGTTGGCATTCGCTCCAGCTCTTCACCTGTGGGTTCTGCAAGTGCGAGGCTCAGTTCAGCCTTTTGGGTCTCGGTTAGTTCACACGTCCATTCCTCCACTCGTTTATTGGTTCACCTTTGCAGTTTCTACAAGTTTCAGGCACAGGCGTAAGCTCTAAGTAAGATGCTCCCCTTGGGTCTTTGTTCTTCCACAAAGCGACTCCACTTCCTTGAGTTCCAAGACACTCACCACGAAATAGAATTTTCCAACATCCACAAGCATCTTACAAAGTTTAGCTAAAGCATGGCATAAATGTTAGTTGTTACACCTTTTAAGAAAATTGTAGCAAACTATACATAACGAAGTTTAATACTCTATTTCAAAGTTCACTATTCGCTGGTATTCGGTACATTCACAACATTTTTCTTCAGAACTGTGTTACTGCATGACTTGTATTTAGATGTCTCCCCAGGCCTCAACCACGCATGTTGGGGGGAGCTCTTCAGAGCTGGTGGGATGTAGGGTGTGTGATATGTGATATTAGAGTCAAGAGTGTGTGGCAGTGAATTCATCAGCTGATTGGAATTAGCACAGTTCTGGGCATGGTGGAATGGATTTACTAAAGACAGAGGCTCTACCCTGGGCAGGGCGACACCACCCCCAAGGTTTGTAGCTTGCTGCTGCTGCCTCCTATCTGCCCTGCCACGGTGATGCCCTGTCCCAAGCCACCCCAGTTGGAGCCAGTTGACCAGAGACTGATGCCCCTGCAAATTGAGCTGGAATAGACCTTGCCTCCTTTGAGTTATGAGTGTTGGGTATTCCATCAAGAAGTCCCAGAGACATGAATGGAAGCTTGTGCTCATCAAGTTCTGTGTTGCTGAGTTTTCCTATCCCTGGGACCATGCACCGAACACTTGGGACTTAAAGAAGGAGTGATTTGTTCTGTGACGGTTTCGGTAGGCTCAGTTCAAGGTGCTCCAGGTCCAGGGCAGAAATGGCAAGGTCAGCAGGAATGCCTGAGGAAAGCTGTCCTCCTCGTGGTGGTCAGGAAGCAGAGAAAAGCGGGGAGCCAGGAAAAGAGACAGTCCTCTAAGACCACACCACCTGGTGATTCCCTGGTTCCAACCAGGCTTACCTCCTCACAGCATGGTTAGCTATGAACTTGACACTGGATCAGTCCCCTGAGGGGTTTTGCACCCCTGTGTCGTCTCCAGTAGCCCAGCCTTTGAACACATAAGGCTTTTGAGAGACAGTTTTGGATCAAAATCATACCAAGACATTATTCTCTGTTAACTCTATCCCCACCCATGACAACCATGCACGAACTTCCTGCCTCTGGATCTGCCCCTTCTGTATATTTAATAGGAACTAATTCATGGAATCTACCCTTGGTGTTTGGCTTCATGCATTTAGTATTGTGGATTTTTTAAGAATGTTGTAATCCTGTATTTTGTAACTGGATACCATTCCACTCATAGATATACTATGTTTTGTCTATCGTTTTTCTGTAGGTAGATATTGGGATCATTGCCCGTGTGAATATTTGTTTTGCATCGATGAACATTTACACCTCCAACTAGAATGGCTGGGTCAGATGACCGTTCTGTACTTAAATTCCCAAAGAACAACCAAACTATTTCCAACAGCAGCTATGCCACTGTCCCCTCTCACCAACAGTGGATGACACTTCCAATTTGTCCCATCCTTGTCAGGGCTGTTGTCAGTTCTCAGCTATCGTGCATGTGAAGCAGTATCGTTATGGTTGGCATTCAAGTTTACCTAACCGCCAGTGGCTTTCCATGCATCTATTGGCCATCTCTACATCATCTCTGGAGAAACTTCTGTCATGACACTTTGTACTGTTCATGTTGTTGGGTTGTACTGGTTCCCTCTCTACTCAGGGTGCTAGACCTGTAGTAGGTATGCACTTTGTAAACATTTTCTCAGGTGTTCTGATCTATCTTTTCACTCCATGGCCCTTCAATGGAGGAATGTTTTTGATTTCAACACAGTCTGATATCTGGCTTTATTTTGTCACTGACACTGTTGGTGTCATATCCAAGTAAACTTGCCGAATCCCAAACCCTAAGGGTTCACTCATGCTTTCTGCTAGGACCTTTTGCTATCTATGGCTTATAGTTGCTGCTCCATTGTTGAGCTCCTGCTGGTGTATTTGATGAGGCAAAGGTCCAGGGGCACCCTTCCGCGTGTGCACATCCATTTGTCACAGTGCCACTTGTTGAGGAAAGTCTTCTTTGCTGTTCATGTATTCTTGACACTTCAAGTAATCAAGAGACCATGCAGGCATGGGCTTGTTTTGGGTTTACAGTTCCACTACTTGAACCTAAATGCCTCTCAGGATGCCAGCACCGTAATGTAGCTTTAGTAAGACTTGAAAATGGGAAGTATGAGGATTACAGTTTTATTCTTCTTTTTCAAGTTCGTTCTACTTAAGTTCTCTTGTACTTCCTTATGGATTTTAAAACTGACTTCTGTTTCTGTAAAGGAAAAAGTTACTGGGCTTTTTGTAGGGATTGCGTCGAATCTTCAGACCATCTTAGAATATACTGAAATCTTAATAATTTTAAGTCAGCACATGAACCTGGTCTCTCTAGTCACACCTCTCACCTCTTTTGCAACTGGTTTTTCAGATGTTTATGTGCAAATCTTGCATCTCCGTAAGTTTATCACTATTTCATATTGGGGGGTCTTCGTGAATGATATTTTTAATACACTTCTTAACTTCATTTTTAGACTGTTGATTGTTAGAGTATAGATTTATGACTAATGTTCACATGTTAATTGTATATACTATAACCTCACAAAGCTTACTTATTAGTAGTATGTGCATGTGTGTGTGTGTGTGTGTGTGTGTGTGTGTGTGCATGCGTATGGGATGTGTGGTGTATTCTTTAGGATGCTCCATACACAACATCACGAAATCAACTGGCAGCAGTCATTTTACTTCTTCCTTTCCAACCAGGAAGCCCTCTGTTTCCTTTGCCTGGCCTTCTCTCTGGCAGAGAATCTGTCTGGTGAGAGCCGGTCTCTGCCCGAGTCTTTGCCTGCTAAGTCGGTTGTCTGTTCTTACGCAAGCCCTTTATGAGGCACAGGAAATGCCTGTTGGTTCATAATTTCTGGTTATTGTGAAGGGGTTTGGGCTTTGACCACTTTTCTAGACTCATTGGTACAGTCCTCTGGGTCTCATCCTCTGTCCTGTGCATGTGGTGTTTGGACTAATGGATGCGCAGGTTGTAAGCCAACCTTGAATTCCTGCAGTAAATCCCACTAAACATGTACACAGTGTGTGTGATTTGTTGTTTGTGTGGCTGAGTTCACTTTGCCGGCATTTTGTTGAAGGTATATATCCTTTTGTTGAAGGATAAATATCAACAGGTCGATATTTCATATATATATGAAATCTATATGTATATATGAAATATTGACCTGTTTTCCTGCAATATCTTTATTAAAGCTGGTAAGGATTTAAATATTCACAGAGGCAAGGAGAAGGGGCAGATCCGGCCGGTAACAAAGCAAATTGAGAAACCCCTCAAAATGACAAGGCAGGACAGAAAGAGCAAGCCAGGCAAACCTTGCTTTCCGTGTGCCCCGGACACCTCCACGTGTAGCTTCTGTGGTCCACTCTGTTCCATTCATGAGCCCGCCCCTCACAATGGCTAAGGAGACAAAGGCTAAGCTTCGCGGCTCTGCAGCGCCTGTTGTAATCCTGCTATCGGGCATGGAGTGTGTCTTTCAATGGGCTTGAGTTTTCCCCACTGCTTTGTTTCTGTATATCTAAAGGATGATCTATGAAAAGCCTATTAAAAATAGCAAGCGCCTGTCTCATTATACTTGGCTGAAGTCTGATTCCAGTAAATGATTCCTTCTCTAATCTCTACAGTACCTGGAATTAGTGACTAAGAGGCAAAATACTGGCACTCTCACCGTGTCTTTGAGGTTGCGGCCACGTGTGTTTTGTATTTAATTATCCCCGGGAAATTTTCCTGTTTGCAAACCCATGACTGTAGGCGCATGTGCATTTGTGTCTCTGTGTCTAGGCGGCTGAGTGTAATTCTACATTTGGCCCTTGAGCGAGAATCCCGAGGGGATTCACAGAGGTGACCTGGCCTGGTGGTTTATGTCTACAGTTGAAATTGTTGCGCTGGGTTAAAAAGTAATTTAATATATGCAAATGAGCCTCTCATGGCAGTTTGCTTACTTCGGTTTCCGTAGTTACTCTAATACAGTGTCAGGCCCGAGACCGTTCTCTCCAACTTTCTTCTGAAACTGGGCGCAATGACCAATGCTCACAGCCCGGAGTAGAACCCAGGGAGGTGCCTCAGGGAGAGCCTGGGGGTGCTCCCAGCAGCAGCCCCCACTTCCCTTCCGGAGCCTCGCCACATGCTAATCTCCTTTCCATTTCCTGCCGAGCTTGGTGGTTGCTGGCCCTGGCCAGAGTTACCTCACTTCCGCTGCTGAGAGATCCTCCTCCCCCCAGAGCCCGACTCCTCTCCATGACGCGGGCCTCGCTTTTTGCCGTGAAGTTAGCCCGAACCCCCCACCTTCCCTCTGGTTGCTCCTTGGGCGCCCTCTGTGTTAACAAGAGGGTGGATGCCACGGATGGGAGGCACATGACCTCCAGCACCCATGGGGACCCAGGTGGCACTTAATCTATACACCCAGTAAGAGGACCAGCTGGAGGAGCCTACAGGCCTGGGGGTGCTGTTGGGACAGAGGAGGCAGTGGGATGTCCCAGGACTCAGAGAAATGCATCAGCTCTGCCAGCACAGTGGGCAACGGACCAGGCAGAGATGACCGGATCCCAGAGATGGGTGAAGTGTAGATGCTGGGGTAGCACAGGAGGCCAGCTGCTGTGACCCACTGGGGAACTGGCTCTTGGAGCCTGGCCTTGCCATCTGCCAAGCCATGTGGAGCTTGGACTTCAGCACACCCCAACCTGGGGGAAGAACTTGGGGGCCTGGCTGAAAACAGAGAAAGATGCTTAGAGTCACATCCACAGGCCAGGGCGAGGAGGCCAGCGGGCACTGGGCAGCGATTTCCGTGCACCTCAGTCGGGGTGACGGTATTAAATCTTAGTGGGTGGGAAGGAGGAGAGTGCTTGGAGCTGTGTTTGTCACCTTGGTGCAAGTCATCTTTGGGGCAAAGTACATACTGGGGTAGTTCTGATGAAGTCGTGGAGAGACTCGGGCAGGGTGCAGTCCTGTGCCACTTGAGGAAGGAGCCCACCGCCATATGTGGGGCCACCCTTCATGGGCAGGCTGCAGGCCAGAGAACCCTTGGCACCCTACCATCGGGGAACGCCGCTCTGTGAGGGGGCTGGGAAGTGACTGCAGCCTCAGAAATGGACTCACGATGCGGGCTATGGTCTCTGTCTAGATGTCCCTCAAAGCCTCCTGCAGGCATAGGTATTTTTCAGAAGTGGCTCAATCTAGAGTGTGTGGCTGATTCCTGGTTCAGTGCTGGGATTAGGGGTGCTGGGATGAAGGGTGGGTGCTGGCTGGATCAGCCCACTGACTGGGGGGCACCGCCCTAATCCCCCCGTAGACTGGATATAAGAGAAGGGACAGAAAGCTGGGCCTCTCTCTCTCCCTTGCTGTTTTATCTGCCTCCTGCCCTCCCCCTTGCGACCCCATGCCTTGGAGGCAGCTGATGATGGACTGCAACCACCACAAACTGCGAGCTAACAAGTTGCTCCTCCCTTCACCTTGGGTGCCTGGGATTCCGTGTCACTTAGGAGGGAAGAGTAGCTAAGATAATCCCCAAGCTCATTGCAGTTGAATTACAGAGCCTAAGCCCTGCTGTTGCTCGCTTCGGCCTCCTCTGCGTGGGCAGCTTTGAGCAATGCTGGGTCCGCAGACCCCACCTTTGACTTCTGCAAGGTTGGTGTCTCTCTGGCGCAGATTCAGGAGACTCTTCACGGCCTCCAGGTGCCCACAGCGGGGCCTCGAGTGCCTGCGTCTCATCCTGACATGCGCTAGGTGCTCCAGGTGGACCCGGAGCCAGAGGGTTCTGGCAGCACCTTGGGCAGACAGACAGATTTTCTCGGGTGCGCTCCAACTGCAGCTTCCTTTCCTCTTGGCCTGTGGCCTTGTGCAAATCCCTCCCACTGAGCCTCGGTTCTGTATCTGTGGAGCAGGGAAGGTATTTACCGCCCAGATCCATGTGCAGGTGCAGCTCATGTGGGCTTAGGACCTCGGAGAACAGGGTTGCTGGCTGCTGTGACCCAACCCTTCCCTCCAGTCCTGTCCGACCAGGTCCCTGGCCAGTTCCTGCCTCACTCCTGAGGACCCCACCCTGGGCCCCACCAGGCTCTTCCTGGGGCTTCTCTAGCCCATCCAGTCCGATCTGTCCCAAGCAGCAACCTCTTCTCCGTTGGAGTCATCATTCCTCTAACCCTGGATCGCAGCTCCCGGCCCCTGGATCCTCCTTGAGCCCTGGAGTTAGGAGCACCTGAGGACCAGATGCCACTGCCTAGTGACGCTGTAGAAAGGAGCCTCGCTTTTGTCCCCTCATCTAGGGAGGGGCGGTCGATGTCTCTGCCCCAGCTCTGCAGGCCTGCTTACCGTACACGACGGGTTTAGGCTTATTTCGTGATCTCTCTTGTGGTTGTGTGTTCCTCTAAGAAATCAGTTACGGCCTGTTTTCCCCAAAGGCCTGGCAGCCTGCTGGGGACTTGGGAAGGACCTCCTCTCTGACATTTAAAAACAACTTCAGTTTCTTGTGCCACATGAGATATGTAACCCCGGATTGCCGAGCAGGGCTTTGACCACAGGCTTCCTGCCTGCAAAGGAGAGGAGAGGAGCCTGGCATTTCCACCCTTGAATACAGCTGTGCTCTCCTGCGCAGAGAGCGAGGGGGAAAGCTTTAAGCCGTCCATGATTACCAAAGGCCGTGTAAGAAATACGGTGTCTAAAGTGGAAATTGCTGCCCTTGGGTAACAGGAAAAGACTGTGCATTACATTACAGGGAGGAAATGGGAACGCTCGAAATGGACACAGGACTCTCCCAGCAAGCTCTGTGCGAAGGCGCCGCGCAGACCCCAGCTCACCTCCCCAGCCGTTCTTCTCCCAGGCATCTAAACCTTGTCTCTCATAGCAACCGGAGAAAGGAAGAGAGATGTGCCTGGTCATGGTTATTGTTCTGGAGAATGATTTACCAATAAAGTGGCAGTTCAGAGTCCCCATGATATCCTCAGATACTGGGGAGAAGCCGCAGGGATCGGAGCGGCCACCAGCTCCCCCGCCCTCCCGAGCTGGGCCCAACAATTCCTGGGAGGACGGGGGGGGGGGGGAGTGGTGGGGAGAAAGTCCTTTCCTGGACTTTTTGTAGATCTGGGTTTGAAGCAGTTTGCAGAACCTCAGTGTGTGAGAGGAGGGATGGGCAGGTATCTGGAGACAGTCTGGCTTGGTGAACGGAGCAGGACAGATGACTTCAGGGCGAAGCTCCTTGACACTCACCACTGTAGTCTCCCCATGGCTCAATTCTCAGGGATTCCTGTCACAGTTTCATAGCAGCAAGTGTCCCAGAGGCCACCTGGGATGTGCAATGCAGCCAGCAGTGACCAGGACAGAATTTTGACTCCCAGGATGGGGAGGCCACCCAGACCTGGAGCTCTCCCTCCACTCGCAGTCCTTAGCTGTTACAGTCAGTGGCCCAGGGCAGGGGCAGGGCAGTGAGGCATCCAGGTGTCCCCACAAGGGTGGTCCCTGGAGCGCATTCCCATCCCCTCTAAGGAACAGAGGGGCTCAGGCCGGAGAAATGGCTACTGAGGCTGGCCTGTGCAGGAACTATCCCTGTGTGTCCCGAGGAGGCGGAGGTGACCCAGGCCCCATCCTCACCCCTTGCCCAGGAGGCTGAGCGCCCCCCACACTGATGTTACCAACCTGGAAAGGTCAGACAATTGTTGGCTGATTTCATCTGAGAACCCAGGGATGCCCTGTCTCACAGAGGGAGCCTGGGGCCCCAGAGAGGCTGCACCTCACACCTCTGTGCTTCAGCAGCCTTCTTGGGCCTGGGATATGTGGAAGGAGTGCAGGAGGCACAGAAGAGACAGACAGGCAGATGTGGAGGGAATCGGCCTGGGCGGGCAGTGTGGAGGGCACAGGTCACAGGGCATGGGACGAGAGAAGACTGCGCAGCTGCAGCCTGCGAGGGGCTGTGAGTGTGCGTGGACTCTGAAGGTGGAGGGATGAGGACACGCGCGCACACACACACACACACACACAAAGACATGCACATACACACACATGCACACACACACACACACGAAGACATGCACATACACACACATAAAGAGAGGCACATGGAGACACACACAGGTACACATACAAAGACACACACATGCACACACACACACACACACACACACACGCAGCCGGGAGCACAACCCTGGCTCCAGAGGAAGCGGACACAGCAGGTGGAGCCCGGCTGCAGCTCGCGCCGTTCCTCTCCTTCACCCCAGCGGATGTGGTTTCCAGCCTAGGCCGAGATGGATCCCCCATCCTGGCCTCCTGCGTGCGTGATGGGTAGATAAGCCCGGCCTGGCCCAGGAGAGGCCTTTCCTCCCTTCCTAGGGACCTGTGCTGGTCCCCTGGCGCTCGGGCAGCTACGATTCTTCTGTTGACCGCAGGAGTTAGGAGTGCAGGTGGCCAAAGGAGGGGGGAGGGTCACCAGGGAGTGCAGTGGGGATGAGGGGACTCTCTCCTCTCTCTCTCTCTCTCTCTCTCTCTCTTTCTCTCTCTCTCTCTTGCTCTTCCTTCTTTTTCTCTCTGAATGAGGGATTAAGCTCAGGGCCTCCACACTCAGCTCACCCTCAGACCTCTGTCTTCTTTGATAATAAGACAAGGTTTTGCTCAGCCACCCAGGTGGCGGTCACACTTGCAATCCTCCTGCCTCGCCCTCCCAGAGCCCTGGGATTCCAAGTGTGTGCCAGCACGCTTGGCTTGTTAGCTCATCCGAAAGAGGACTATGACCAGCGCTGGTCACTCCTAGCGTCCACACGTGGTGTGCGTGGAGATGGCACAGCGCCCCCTGCCCTGGGGTGGGCCCGCCATGCCCAGTGGATGTCCAGTCTTCCAGTATTTGAGCCAGCCAGGCTGAGAGAGATGTTAGGCAAGAGGCTTGTGGACACAGCGGGGTTGCTCAAGGCTGCGAGGCCATTGAGGTAGCGCTCGGGCCGGCGCTGAGGACACGGCTGTTGCGAAGGTGGCAGTGGTGGAGATAAGGGTGCGTTTGCGTAGTCACGTGCTTTCCCACCGACCCTGAGCTCAGTCACAGGAGCCCTCACTGGGGGGGCCCATGGGGAGCAATGGTGTCCCCCTCCTGAGCTCTGGAGTGGCTCCTTAGGGAGCAGCCTGCCCAGCAGAGCCGGGGACACCACAGGCGGCACCTGCCCAGGCACCTGCTGTGCACATTGTGTCTCTGAGCAGACCTCGGCGCTCTGGGTTGGCTTCCACATCTGGATGGCTGTGGGCCCGCAGCGCCTCTCTGGGCAAAGCTGCAATGACACAAAAGAAGGCCACAGAAGACCCTCACTTCGGCAAGAGCCGGGTCGCTCTTAGCACTCTAAGAACCATTCTCCAGGACGTTGGTAGCGTCTACAGCCATGGGCCAGGCATTTCTCTCACAGGGTCTCATTAAGTGGTTCCGTGGCCCAGCCCAGGTCGGGACTTATCATGCCTCTGCCTCTGTTCCCAGCGTGAGGCTACAGGAGTGACTGGACAGTCCTAAGGCCCTGGGTCCTGCTGCACCTGGGCCATCCGGGCGTGGGGCGTTGGCACTCCGGCAACAGCCCTGGATGCTGGCCAAGGAGCGAAGCAGGCTGAGTGACTGCGCTGAAATAAAAATCTTCCGAGCCAGAGTCCTCCAGGGGAGAACTCAGAGGCCTCTGTCGTGGGGGGCAGGGGCGTGTGTGTCTGAAGGGGGTTCCATGGAGGCTGTGGGGTCCTCAGCTGGGAGACGGCCCCGGATCCCGCTGACACTGACCCCTAAGCCAAATGTCCTTGGCTCTTCAGTTCTAACGCACCTGCTTATTACTGTTTTATAAGAGCCAGGCACCTCGAGGGCCCACACCACACCTGACTGTTGGATTTGACTCGGTTCCTCGTCCAGTTCAGTTTGTAACCAGGGTCACGGGAAGAGTCACCCTGCGAGCCGATACACCAGGGCATGTCGCTGGGAGTGGGACTTGGCGGCTCGGGCTGCAATCCCAGCACTCTGGGAGGCCGAGGCAGGAGGACTGAGTGCAGGAGCCCAGCCCGAGCCACTTAGCAAGATCCTGTCTGAAAATATAAAAATAAAATGGACTGTAAATACAGATCGGTGTAAAGGTCCTGGATCCAACCCCTGGTATCGAAAAGAAAAAGATGCTACTGTGATCCAGTGAAGATCTGGCTTTGTGTATCTGCTTCACCCCTGGCAAGAGAACTACCTTGCATTTCTGTCCGGTAGCCTTTCTAAGACTGCATAAAGATGTTTGAGGATATTTAGTTCCTGAAAGCTAGGTGCCGTCACTTCTGGAGGGCAGCGTTAGACAGCGTCTTCAGGGCAATGGCAACGGGTCAAGTCTCGGCTGCACACCGAGGAGGAACTCAGCCGTAGGTGCATCGCAGTGGCCCAGGCTCCGGCACTCTGCAGAACGCAGAGCAGCCTGCCTTCCGTCTTCCTGAAAGAAACAAGCGACTGGGAGTGGCAGCCTTAGCTCATCTATTGCAGTCTCATGGGCTCAGGACACATAGACGCCTTCATGGTAGGGAAGAGAGTCGAGGGGCACAACTGATGCTGGCAGTGGGGAGGCTGAGGCAGGAGGACCGCACATATCAGCCCAGCCTGGGCAACTGAGAGATGAGGAGATAGGGATGCCTGGGGGTGCAGAGCTTCGACTCTGGCTTGCCTGTGGCCTCAGAATCCCTCCATCCTGGACCCCCTCCCTGGCCACCCACAGGGGTGTTCATCTCATAGAGGAGTCCTGGTCCCAGTGGCCTCCGCCACTGGCCCCATCCCCTGAGCTTCACTCCCACGCACTTTGGCAGTGGCCTCAGGGACTTTCACTGCAGGTCACAGGTTGGGTGGCCATCAAGTTCCCCTGCCTGGATTCCCTCACCTTCCCCCTGTCAGGCAACCGTGGGCCACCCTTGCCTTGAAAACTCCACCCAAATGTCACCTGGGCTTTGAACTCTGTCCCTGTTCCGGCACCTCCTGGACATGGTGGGCCAAGCTTCCCTAGGGCTGCGGGCTGTGTGGACCCAGGAGTGCGGCACAGGGTACCTCTGAATACCCAGTGGGAGAGAGAAGGTGCTTCTACTCCAGGAACTGGGAGCGCCTCGATGGCAGCTTTGGGCTTGGAGGGCTGCGGAGCTCCTGAGCAGCCAAGCTGACGGCAAAACTCCGTGTGCCACTTCCCAGGGCCCCGACCTGAGTTATCGCCCCAGAGCAAGATTGGTGCAAGAACCCATCACTACTGCCACCTGGTGGCCAGATACCCTATTTGCATGTGGGGCTCCTATCCAATGGCAGAATGGTATTTCTGCAGTTGTTGTTCTTTGGTGTGAGCCCCAACTTTCTCTTACTTACAGGGAAGCACATGTAATTCCATGTGAGAGGCAGAGGATTTTTCAGCTCACGAGTTTGCTCCCCGGTCTCCTGCCACAGTCTTGACAGGCCCAGCCCCCAGACAGCTCAGGGTGAGGGCAGCCTGGTTGAGACTTGGGGACCCTTGAGGGGCAGCTATGCGCCCGCTCGGGACCACGCCCTCTGCTGTCAGAAGCTGCCCAGGGAAGCGCAGGCAAGGCTTGCCCATTCCAGGCTCAATCCAGCCTGGATTTCCCAGGGGCCAAGAGGGGAACAGGTTAGCAACGCATGTCGCTGAGGCAGTCTAGCCAGCTAGTGACCTACTCCTCTCTTTGTCCTTGGGACTCCACAGTTGTGACAGCGGCCATCAGGCATGGGCTGCTGATTTCTGGGACACCCCCCCCCCCCCCCAGTCAGCATCTCCTTATTGTTGCCGTCACTCCAGAAAGCAACAACTATTCTCGAGCTTTTGGGTCCTGAGGCAGTGACCCTGGGCTTGGGTGCCAGGGACGGAGCTTCCCTGTGAGCCGGGGCCACGTTGCCACTGAGCCAGGCTGTCTGGAGAGTGGCTGACAGGAGGCCCCCTCTCGTCTGTGCTGCCTCTGGGCTTCGGGATGTGTCCTTCCCAGAAGACTCTGCCATAGGTAGCAGCTTTGGCCTTGTGACTCTGCTTCCCGTCCTCCTCGGCTGACCACGACCTGGCAGGGTGTGACGGCACCTGCTGTGCCCAGCGGACCTTGCTGGGCCACACGGTGCACTTCCTCTGCCTCAGAATGGAAGTAAGGTTTTGCTGGGGACTGAGTCTGTTGTGTGTGGGGTGCTATGAGGGGGGCAGATACATAGCACTGGGACTCTCCTCACCTTCCTAGGAGGTGGGACTCTTGGTCCAGGGGTGAGGCCACTCACAGCCAGGTTGAAGATGTGAGGGAGGAAGGAGGCAGAGGAGCACTCGGGAGGGAGGTGAGGTTTTGCCTCGGTACCCGGTCTGTCACCCAGAGACTCAGAGGACTTCTTTGTGCACTGCATGGCAGGATTCTCCCATCCACCACCAGCTTATCCATCTACCCATTTATCTGTCCCTGCCCAGTTCACCTGCCCACCTACCCACCCACCCAACAATCCAGGCTCGGAGAACCTTCAGCCAAGGACTGCCGAAGGTGACCAAAGTCCTCAAGAGACCCAGATGGCCTGGATGCCGCCTGAGCTGCTCTATCAGGTGCAGGGATGTCGCAGAGGGGCTGTAAGAGCTTGCCAGAGACCCCCGGGGTGTGTGCACACTGCATCTGCTGTTGGGGTGACAAGGGACCCCAGGAAGGGGAGGGGAGGGCCCCAGAGGTTCCTGTCCACCGGGGCCCAGGGCTGCAGCACCCACTCTGAGTGTGTCACTGCTGGTGACAGGGCTTGGTCTTCGGGCGGCTCACAAGGCGGCTGTTTGCTTCCCTGGGAGGGGGAGGAGGAGAGACATGCATGTGCGCACACACACGCTCACAGTCACACACGCATAAGTGTGCGCGCGAGGAGGGAGGTGGACAGGGAGACCTAAAGGAGAGGGAGAGGGCCAGCAGGCCGAAGGGACAGAGGAAGGGGGAAGGAAGAGAGAACCGGGCCCGACCACAGCCCAAAATAGCAGTGCGGCCAGCGGGACTCGATCTGGGAACCCTGTGCCATCCCTTGCCGCTGCTGATCCTGCAACAATACCGCGGCACAGGCAAGCACAGGGCCGCGAGACCAGAAGCGGGGTGCAGCACGGGGCCCGGGGCTGTCCGCCCAGCCTCCCACCCTGGCTCCGGCCACTCCCCTCAAGGAAGAAGCTGCAGCAGACCCCAGAAACACTTTCAGGAAGTGTGGTCACCTCTGCCCCAGCAGCGAATGGCTTCAGGAAGGGTGGAGGGGGGGAGCATGGAGAATTCCCAGCGTGCGCGGGGCCAGCTTGTCTCTGAGCGTGGGCGCCAGCCTCAGCCACGGCGCTGTGCAGCGGCACCACCAACCGCCTGGACTTCTCCGAAATGTCATTCTCCTAACATTAATTCCTATTTCCATCTCTTCTCCGTTTTTGTAGCCACTGTCCTCCTTTCTGTCCCCACAGACGTCACTACTGTAGGTGTTCCCATGAGGGGCTTGCGGGGTATCTGTCTATCGACTGGCAACTGGCATGTGACACTTCGCACGGTGCCGGCAAGGTTCACTCACACTGTAGCACGCGTCAGAATTTCTCTCCTGTTTGGGACTGAGTAATATTCCATTGTATGGATTTGCCATATTCTGTTTATCCATGCTTTTAGTGACAGATATGTGGAAAGTTTCCACTTTTGGACTATTGTGAATACTGCTCTAGGCCCGGGAGTGTACGACTCTTGAAGAGTCCTCGCTAGCTCTCTGGGACCCACGCCAGCACGTGGCCTCCTGGAGCACGGAATGCTTCTCTGCTCAGGATGTTTGGGGAGCTACGGGGCTCTTTCCGACAGCAGGGGCAATAGCTCGGTGCATTTCACACTCGCTGTAGCGGGGTGAAAGGCCCCAGGGGCCCCTTGTCCTCACTGGCGTTTGTTGTCTTCTGTTTGTGCGGTAGCAGCGTCCTAGGTCCTAGAGGGGGTGGCATGTCTTCATTTTACAGAATGCAAAAGCGAGGCTTAGCCAGCGCCAACAGCTAGCTTACGGTCACCCAGCTAATCACCGGCACAGCTGGGAGCTGGACGCGGACAGCCAGAGCCCAGGAGCCAGGCTGAGCGCTCCTCTCCCAGTGGAGGTGCACAGTCGCAGGCCCGCAGCTGCGCACTGTGCTTTCCGCCGCCTGTGCCTGCCTGCCCGGGGCGGGGATGAGGCAGAGGATCTGAAACGGCCGCGTCTGCAGTCAGTTTGGTCACAAACAAGGCGATAACCAGGCACAGATAAAGTCAGAATGAGTCCCGCCCTGTGCGCCAAGGCCCAGGGACCCCCGGGCGGGCGGGCGCGGGTAACTCTGGAGGCAGCTGAAGCGCCGGGCTGTGGCTCTGCGGCGGCGCTTCCTGCTTTCGGTTGGGACGCAAGATGGAAGCGCCAGGCCCTGCCAGGAAGTCTTCTCTCGCGGTTTTACTGCTCAGGGCTAATTTAGGAAGTGCTGGAAATCTCGCAGAAACCCCTTGGGAAATTTTTACCTTGCTTTCCTGCATCAAACGTTCCACTCAGTCACAAAGCCTCAGAGCTGGCATGCGGGGTCCCTGCTGGCTGACCTGGGTGCGAGCCTCCGGTCTGCTCCCAGTGTGGCTCTGTGGCACAGCCTGGCGTGGGGGGTCTGGTGCGTCCCGTCTGAGTCTGAGAAGAGAGCTTCGTGGCAGAGCCCAGGCCTGGCATGTGGAGCCCCCTCTACTCCCAAAGCGATAGAAGCCAAAAGCGTGTGGCGATTCATTTCTTGAAGGAGATGTGGGGTCTGCTGAAGTCATGGAAATTTGGCCGAAGCACACATGCGGACACTCGGGTGTCCTGAGACTCCCGCTCCCACACGCGCCTGGGGACCCCCTGCTCCCCACCCTGCCCCGCACCGCCTACAGTGCCTGCTACTCTGCAGGTGACCAGGGCCTGCCCTCAGGAGCCTTTGGCAGTGCCCTGCTGGCTTCCCGCATGTCGTGTTTGCCCCACAAAGAACAGAAGGAAAATGGGGAGCCCTGTGTGGACGGGTTTGAAACCAGCGCTTACTTGCTGGCTTGTTTCACAACTGGATCTTGGTGTCCGCTATGACTCAGCCCCTGGCCTCCTCAGCTCCACAAGGAAGGGCAGACAAGGAAGGCGTCAGCTCCACATCTCCTGTTTGTTCTGCGGAGACACCCAGCGAGGCACAGCCCGGAGCATGCGGCTCACCCTTTTATCCTGGGGCATGAGGCCCTGAAGACACAGCTTTCCGGGAAGAGCCACTTCCCTCCCTGGTTCTTCCTGGTGCTCCTTCTTTAAGGGCGGAAGATGGAGAGACGAATTTATAGTTCATGCTTCTCCTTTTAAAAATCAATTTTAAGAGCCAAGAACCATGTGTGCCACGAAAGATTAATCTGATTCAATTCCTTTGAAAAATTAAGAAGGAAAACCTTTTAATAACTCGGGTCTTACTCTTTATCACGGAGACAGAAGTGCAACATGGCATCTCGGGTTTTTCATTCTACATTTCAGATATGTCCTTAGCAACTTGGAAATTATATGTCATGTTTTCAAACTCAATTTACATATCCAGCAGCATTTGGAGCTAGAAAAGCTAAAATCAAAACACTGCTTCCCACGGAAAAAGTAGGTGTCTAGCCTCACGGTACATCCAACATTAGTCATGGCGATGGCTTTGGAGGCCAACTTCAGCCTCCCACCTGGTGAAGGGTGACTCACCAAGACTGACAGGTGGCAGGTCACTGAGCCAGAGAGAGGCTCTGATCCTGTGTCACCCCCCCCGCCCCCACATAATGTTGCTCCAACGTGGAGATTACTGGCCCCTGATGCAGAAGCTAAGATCTTCCCGAGGCAGGCAGCGACATCTTCCGGCCCCTTCCAGGCTTGGGAATATAGGCCCTTACCCCAATGGGTCAGGAACTTAGGATCCTGGAGTTGTTTTAAAAGGTGGTTCTGTTTCCAGAGTCTAAGTCAGTCACAGAAGCAAATTCTTTCTCTGTTCTTGGCAGCAAAATGATTTGATGTTTTTAGTAGTTTGCTTTAAGCTAACAGGACATGCAGTCGGTCATAGCGAGAGAGCTTTGCTTTCCCAGCAGCAGCCTGTGCTTCTGCCCAGGTGACAGCGGTCACCAGGGGTCACTGGCCCCCATCTGGGCTGATGAAGGTGGGGATGGACTCAGCGCTAGGAGGGCAGGGGGCCGACCATGCAGTGGTGCTGTCGGGTGTAAGGAGGAGCTGACCCGAGGACCAGGCGGCGGCTGTAGGCTTTCCTTCATGTGTCAGGGTCCTCTTACCCTGCCCTGGCCCTGAGGGATGTGAGGACCAGCCATGCAGGGGTTCTCTGGCTGCAGGGCTCCCAGTCCCAACTGAGAGCAGTCTGAACACTCCCAAAGTGGGGAAGTGATGGGAGCTGCTGCTCATGTCGGGGGGCATATGGAAACAGCCCCCCAAGCAGCTGAGGTGTCAAGAGGAAGGGCCGACACGGTGCTGGTTCAGAAGAGTGGAAAGGCCCGGGGTTTGAAGTGGCCAGGCTGCACATACAAGGAGGACTGAAACACTGAGTGTTCAAATGAGTTTTGGAATGACTGCAGTCAAAGACACTCCAGCTCTCACTTACTTCAAATATTTCCTCTCTTCGAGCACACTTGGCCCGTGGGTCTTTTTTTCTTTTATGCGTTTAGTACAGGGTCCACAGAGTCTCACTACACAGATGAGACTTGTAGTGATCCTCCTGTATTCAGCCTTCGAAGTGCTGCTATTACAGGCATGTGCCACCGTGCTCAGTCTCAGGCACTGTGTCAGTGCGCCTCGGGGTTGGGTCAGCATGGCACACGGGGATAGACCCCCAGTCCGTGTGTCTGCTGAGCAGGTGCTTTAATCCACTGAGCTACCTGGGCGCCCCTAGCCCATGGGTCTTGCTGCTTCCTGCAGCAGCTCTGCCTCTTTCCCAAGGGTCTTTACAAGGTGTGATCAAAAACATGGTGACTCATAGCCTTGTAAGAAGAGACCAAGGTACAGACAAGTGGCAGGAACCGTCAAACACATGGCAAATATACACGTTTAAAAACTCGATCATGACACAAGGCCCCTTGCTGGCTGTCCCCTCACACCCTCCCCTTGCTTCCAACATGGCTCTCCTACCATTCTTGGTGCTTTCTGAAGCAGCTCTGGAGTCCTCATTCCTGTGTGTCTTGATTTGGTTTGACCAGAAACACAGCGAAGGCTGCAGCCCAGCGCCACTGAACAGGAAGGAAGGTGCCAACAACCCTACGCTGTGTCCTTATCCACGTAGTCGCTGGATCTGGCACCTCCAGGAAGGCCGTGAAGGGGCACAGGAAGAAGACGAGGCCCCGGGAGGAAGCAGCAGGCTCCGCCTCTCTCTGACCCTGCACCCTCCGCAGTGTGCAAGGATCACCAGCTCCGCCGGGCCACCGAGTCGGGCCCACGGGGTTCGTCATGGAGGCCCCCGCAGAGTAGCGCGCCAGGCAATGAAGAGCTCCTCTGCCTTCCCCACACCTCGTTCCATGGTCTCAGGTATGGACAGCAGGCCAGCATTTTAGGATCTCATGACCTTGAGGACAAAGAACTCCCCTCCCTCTTGGTCCCATATCTATACTTGGTCTTGGCCGATTTCCCTCCTGGTGGACACCACAAAGCCCTTGCTGCCATGGCCCCTGGTCAGCAGCAGACCCGGCAGCGCTCTCTGCCCACACTGCGGCTCAGGCACCCGCACTCGCGCACTGAGGATGCCCCACCCCCACCCAAAGGTCACGCGTGCGCTTCTCTAATCCCACCTCTTTCCAGCATTAGCACATTTATTTCCCTCATATTAGGGATTGAACTCAGGGTCACTGCCACTGAGCTACACGCCGCAGCCCTCATTTATTTGTTATTGTAAATCAGAGTCTTGTCAAATCACTAAATTGCCCAGCCTGGGCTTGAGCTAGCGTCCCTCCTGTGTCAGCCTCCCAGAATTCTGCAGTAAAAGGCCTGTTCCGCCACAGTAACCACTCTCTCCCTAAAATTACATCCTGCCAAGCGCTGTGGTCCGTCACCCGTCGATTTTCTCCTGGCCTCCTCCAAAGTCTCTTCTGGGGATGCCGACGGGTGGCAGAGCCTCGGGGCTCCGAGCTGGTCCCCTCTCATTCTTACCCTGCCCTTGGCTGGGAGCCTTGGATCTGTGGGGCCCTTTGTGCTCACGGCCCAGTTCTGCTTCTCTCCCCCAAAATCGCGACTCCGACAGCTGCACCCCGGTGGGCATCTCAGCATGGAGGTCCTGCGGGATTTGCCACCCCTCAGCCATCAAGCGGCTCGCAGACCCTCGGCCTCAGGGACAGATCCCCCTGGGTGGGGTGTCTAGGAGTCTTTCTTCCATCCACCTGCAAACTGAGCACCTTAGTGCGAAACAATCACAGGTCGTGAGATACACACATTTAGACCGCGCGCTTTGGTAGTTTAAGGTTATCCGCAGAGCTGCGCAGCCCTCACCACGATCTACGCGTGACGTGTTTTCATCCGGGCCCTGCTTAAACTCTGCGCTGCAGCCCCACTGCACCCCTTCCATGTGTCTTTCCGCCCTCGTCCCACATGGAGTCCCACGCTCATGGAGTCCCCCAGGCGCACCGATGTCCGCGTCCGGCTGGCGCGTTCTCCGCAGTGCTGGTGAGGCCCGTCTCTGCCTCGCCAGGGGTCCCGGCCTGACTGCTTTTCCTGCCACGTAGCGCTCCACGGCGCGGACACACTAAGTTTGGCTTGTTTGTTACTGCTGACCTGCAGTAGGAACGCGCTCATCTTACAGACATTGTGAAAAACACTGCCACGAGCCTTCCCGGGAGGCTTTGCGGGCTGAGTCTCCATGTCTCTGGACGTAGTACTTTAAGCGCAGTTTCGGGTCAGTCGGCAGCTCTGGGTTTGGTCACTCGGGGAACAACCTGAGCATGGTCCCCTGCGGCATTGTTTCCACCTCACGTTCCTGAGAGCAGCGTGTGAGGTTCCTGCTTCTCTCCCTGCAGCAGGCCCAGCTGTGCCTGGGTTTTGCAAGCGCTCACTCCCGGGCGACCATCCTCTGCCCAGCCGGGCTACTACACCCCTAGGGTTAAATCATCTCAGTGGAGAAAAGCGGCCCTGTCCGCTACACCCTCCGGTCCTCTCACACAGCCAGTGTGCGTGCGACGTCTTCCTGGCATGACCAGCCGTGCAGTCTAGAGTTCGCTCAAGGGGCTCAAGGGGCACCCTTGGGGTCTGGAGCCTGAGCCACGTTGGGGCCGAGGAAGGGAGGGAGGGGCTTTCGTAGCTGTGGTCGAAGGGAGAGGAGAGCTCGTTCTCG
Organism: Capromys pilorides; assembly: GCA_004027915.1. Lineage (NCBI taxonomy): Eukaryota > Metazoa > Chordata > Mammalia > Rodentia > Capromyidae > Capromys > Capromys pilorides. The sequence continues at coordinate 28,671 of PVKN010001007.1, read as the reverse complement.
GGGAGTCTGGAGTGTGAGGCTGAGTGGCCACCCCCAGAGGGGGACAGCGCAGGTTTGTGGACATAGACTCCCACACACTCCCTGTTCCCCGAGACCGGGGCAGCCACCCAAGGCCAGCGCATCATCACAATGTGTTACTACGGCTGCTTCAACAGAAGGAGCACTGGGGCATTCGTGCCCACCCCGTGTTCCACTGGCCCCATCCCCTGGCTCTGACTTGAGTATCCGTCACCCACGTCAGCACTGACCGACCTCCTCCTCGCCGCGGCCCGTGCTTGTCTCTCAGCCCGACTTTGTGGGTGACTCCACCCGACGGAGGGAGAGGGAGCCCCTCCGGATTTGTGCTCCCAGAACCACACTGAAATGCATCATGAAGAACACAGAGGGCTCACATCGAAATTTTGTGCTTCAAGCCCACATGTGGAGGGAACTGAATGAATCGCAGAGCTGGTGGGGGTCCCGTCTCCATGAAAGACCTGAGCGGCAGAGCGAGAGCTGTGGGGTGCTTTGGGGAGACAGGGTGACGGTGCTCAAGGACCAGAGACCAGACGACCAGAGCTGTCTCCACTCACACGGGTGTTCCTGAGACCCTCACCAGGGTGATACCCCAAATGTTATGGGGGAGAATATGAGGTGCTATGGTTTGTGTGCATTTGTGCCTCTAAAGCTGCAGGCGGTTACTGGTTCATGGTTCTAGAGGTTGTGATTAATTCAAGCTCCAAGGCTGGAATTATGGGTCTGAGTACTGCTGGGATTATGGGTGTGAGTCCTATACCCAGCCTGGGGCCGGTCTGGAGGCGATAGGCCGGCCTCTGCCCTTGCTCCTGCCCCTCCTTTTCGCTCTTTGCTGCTGCCATGAGCTGCTGCCCTCTGCCGTGTGCCACACTGCCCTGGAGCCAGCTGTGTGTGGACTGAAACCTCCACTAACTGCGAGCTACACAAACCTTTCCTTCCTTCATTGCGGATGTTGGGGATTTTGTCCCAGGAATGAGAGAACAGTAATTGAGACAGGGTATGAAGACAGGATGGGCCAGGCCTGGAAGGGGGAGCCGTTCTTCTGGGGCTTGGCAGGGTCTCCACCATGTCTAACCATTTTACTTACTTAATTTCACTACAACTTTGTGAGGCAGAAATTCACCTTGGAGAAGGTCTTTGTGGTAATAAGAGGTTGTTTAAGCAAGGCCCTTTGCTGTGCAGAAGGACAAACAGCCTCCTCCCCTGCTTCCTGCTTTCACTTTCCAAAGACTTAGTCACCCTGCTTAGCAATGGTCTAAGAATATTAAATGAAAAATTCTGGGAATGAACGATTCGTGCTTAGGATTGTCCACGGTCCTGAGGAGCGTGATGGATTCCCATGTCATTCCACACTGCCCGGCCGGCTCGCCCCACCTGTGCGTAGTGCCCCCCTCCACCCTGTAAGTCACTCAGTCTCAGCCTCCTTGTAGTGCAGCTGCTCAGATAGTTCCTACCGGGGCGACTTATTTTCCCTAACCATGGCGCCAAGGCTCAAGAGCAGCCATGGTAGGAATTCGACTCTGCCAATGAGAAGCCATGGGATGCTCTGCTCAGGTGCGAGGGTAAAAGTCTCTATTTAATGAAGAAAGAGGAAATCCCAGGGTGAGATCGCAGAGGACCACAGCGAGGGCAGATCTTCTATCCCTGACACTGTGAAGATCGGAACTTGGCACAGGGAGCCGGCTGCGTGCTCGCTGTCCCTGGCTGGAGCTACCAGTGAGGCTGCAGGTGGGTGGAGCATGGGGGGGGGTGGTGAACAGGAGCATTCTGATCCAAGGGGCCAGCAACCGGGGCACTGCTGTGTCCTCGACGGGCAGCATTTATGGCAGAATGGGCCCGGGTTCCTATGCTGGGTGGAACCCTTCGCCAGCAGACGGTGGGCGGAGCACCCCTGGTTGATCAGATGTCCCCTCTATGGACAGGGAGACTGCAAGAGGGGGAGCCCTCGACCCAGCACACTGAGCAGGGGGCTGCAGCCTTCCTGCCTGCAAGAGTGGGGAGCCAGGGTAACTCACAGGGCGCGAGCGGCCCGTGTGCAGCCTGTGCTGTTAGAACGGTCCATGTGCAGTATTTACGATTTTTAAAATTCTGATAGGTAAGAGGTTTTGCTTCTTCAAACATAGCTAGTGGACCACTGCCATTTCCAACCTATGCATAAATGGAAAGCAATTAGCCCTGAGTTTTCCACATTGTGTGAAGACATTCTCCGAGTTCTGAAAGTGCTAGGGCTACGTAACGTGCCTGCGGCTCCTTCCTGAGGGTCAGTGGGTGGATGGGGATAAGGACTTAGATTCCTCCTCTTCCGCGAGTCTCCTGAGCACCTGCCCAGCTGTGTGAATCCAGCCTGGGCTCCAGATGTTGTCCTGAGCCCGCGCTGAGCCTCCTGTAACAGCTGTGACCTTTTCTTCTATCAAGAGAGAGAAAGGCGAAGCCTGCCATCCGGGCCCCACGTTGATGATCACAGATTTTATTGTCTGAAGTCGAGGCAAAATAGCATCGCTGCTCACCCTGTGCGGCTGATCACCCCGGAAGACGCGTGAAGCTCAATGAGACGCGAAGCAGGCTCCTCTCATCCACATTACCGACTGCTTGGAAATAGTTTGTCAAATTGTATTTGTGGCGAGACAGATTCAAACAGCAGCTTCGAGTTACCCACCTGGAACTATATTAGAAATGGGAAACGTCAGGACCAAAAGAATAATAAAGGGTCAATTAAGGCTCCAGGGAAGACAGGAGAAAAGACAGAGTCAGAAAGAACGTGTAAAAGAACCAGATTTTTTTTATCACTATTTTTAAAATAGTATCAAGGGGAAAGGAATGCAGAGAGAGAAGGTGGCCCCAGCGATGCACACCTAAATTAAACTTGGGGTGCACAAAGCGACAAGATGATACTCATCATCAGCATGGTCATCGTGGTGGTCACATTTTATTGAGCGATGATGAATTAACAACATTAATTACCACCATCATGGACCTGGGGTGCTAAGTGTTTCCCCCCGTGAAGGACAGAGATGGAATTTGGGTCTGTACCTTCTAATCCCTGAGGTTGCCGTTTCCCTTACACCACAGCTACTAAGGGGTGGGGGCGCACTGGCTCAAGCACACTGCCCCTTGCTGTGACAGGGGCATCTGTAGGATGCCACCCCTCACACTGGGGGGCTGGTGCAGACAGGTGCTGTCCTTATCTGAGAAGAGCTGGGGTGGGCAGATGGGGACCTCGATACAGTAGAAGCAGGTGAGGCCAAGCCAAAGGCAACAAAGGGGGGTGAGAGTGGGAACAGCAGGTGTTGGGACCCCAGAAGCTCCTGGAGTGGGGTGATTCATGTCCCCCAGAAGGGCTACCCCTGGCAGGACAGAGCTGTAGGGAGACTTGTTCTGTCCCTTCAGATGGGGCCACAGCTCAGTTTCCAAATTGCAGTGACAGCAGGCCAACTAGAGAAGAACTGGACAGAGAGGCACCGCAGGAGGGGGGATGCTCTGGAGCCAGCAAGACTTTGGAGAGCAGGGGGAGGCAGGACCTGAGTTGCACAGGAAGAGGAGATGAAATTTTACAAGTGATGAATGGGCTCTTGGTAGAACAGAAGGGGGTCCGTGACAAAGCCCATCCTGGTTCGGGGTCTGCTTGGCATCTCCTCCTCTGTGATGAGTTTCAGGGAAGGAACAGGCGGCAGCCAAGCTCTCTGCGAAGCTTCCAATGAGGCGTGCTGAGGGGTGGCTCAGTGGAGTCTCTGCTTGGGGTTTTCAGCCCAAAGCACACAGTGCAGGGCCTCAGCACGGTTCAAGGTGGCACCTGTGGCACTACAGCGTGAAGAATGCCCTCTCCAAGATGGTGACGTCCTCCTCACCCCACATACATCCAGTGTAACTGAGATTGTTCAGGAAATCCCAGGAGCTTTTTCCAAACCAGGCCAGCAACATGCTGTGGGGCTTGTGGAGGGATCAACAGTTTACATCACCAATCACATCCGTGCTGGGCTCCAGGTTCACACCCCTCACTGCACTGGACTTCATAGAACTCTAGGGCTGAATGATGATCTGAAACCCGCTGCTTCTAAGGAGGAAACTAAGGATCCACAAAGGACGTGACTTTTGAATAAGCCAAGACAAGTCCGATTTAGATGATTTAGACTTAGCCTTAGACATCACAAGTTTAGATACCACCATAATTTGCATATCAAACCTTGGTCTCCTACCTGAGCACCTGCTACATGTTACATACATGTGCAGCTGTCCAACAGCCCTGGCCACAGGAAAGTCACCTTAGTCTGATTTAAAATAATCATCCCAGGGCTTTCAGAGCCTTAGTGTTGTACGCAGCCAGCGAGTCCTGCTGGGGGTGGAGGTGGGGTGTTCACCTTACCTGTGAGGAGACAGAGCAGTAGAAGACACTGGGGGAGGTTAGCGCTCCTTCCAAGGGGAAGTCATTTGCTCAAGCATCATAAGGGGGTGATACCATCAGAAACCCCAGCAAGGGCTCTCTTCCAGTCTGGCAGTGTAGATTTCTAGGAGCATGGGAGAAGGTGGAGCAGAGTCAGGAAGCGAGCTGTCCTGGGACTCTCTGGGGTGGCACTGATCCTGTGACTGCAGGTCCCATCCTCACCACCTGGTCCCAAGGCCCAAGGCCCCACCTTTTTGCCTTTTATCTGTACACTGGGGACTAGGGCTTTACACACATGTTTGGGGAACCCAGCAAACCATGCCAGCACTCAGCATGTGTCCACTTGGGAACTTGAGTGAATCAGAGTCCTGTCCAATAGGAGAAATCACTTAATCTAACAGGCATAAGTTCATAATGGGAGATTAATGGGACATGAACGGAATTAGGGAGATTAGTAAAACCAGTTCATTGCCCTGATGGTCCTTAGACTTTGCCAGGAGGTAGCTGTGTGCACGGAGCCTACAAGGGGCCCAGTGGGCAGGAGGAGGCATGTGGAATGGAGACTAGGAATCCCACCGGGCCCTATGACCTCCAGGCTGGGTCCAGGATCCTCTGAGGATGGTGACCAGGTCTCTGTGTTTCTCTGCGGTGTTGAGATTGAAAGCAAGGCCTCATACATGCTGGGTCACCAGTGAACCTTGGAAACTCTTTGGTCATGACAAGGCATCAAGCAGTTGCACACGATTCCTCACAGGACTCAGAATAATACCTGTTTTCCCCCAGCAGCGTGGTGCAGGGACCTTGTTTATTTGTCTCTTCAGGCAGTAATCATTCTCCAAATTACTACAGAGTTACAATCAGGTGGTATAGCAGCTGCTATTCCTGTGGCTCTTCCAAGAGAAGAAATTATAGAAGCAGGCTTGATTATTATTATGAATCTTTAGAATAGAATCAAAAACTTTTTTTAAAAAAAACTCTCTTATTCAACATCATGGCACTTGAATAATTTTAAAGCTACCACACAGAATTTATTTAGGCTAGTTTAAAGGCTAATTGATATAATTTCAATTTCAAATGGCAAGACTACTTATAATGCATTGTCATTCATCTTAATGGGTGTTAATGTTGAAACATAATTGCCACTCGGAATGAAAGCCTCATTACCCCCGTTATTGCTGATCAATGTACAGAGATGTTCCAATAAAAATGCTTGTCCAGTAGGACTGGACTGCTAGCACAATCTGGTATCTCTCATCATGGGGAGTTTTAGACGGAAGATGGGGCATCTGAGTACTCTTGCATTTAGCCTTTGGACATTGAGGAAGTAAGACAGTCCAGGCAGCTCCTAACATAGTGCCTGGAGTACCCTTCAAGTACTAAATAGATGACTCAGTGGAAAGTAGGCTGGGATATTCACCGCTGCAAGCAGTTGTCCTTATTTTCTTATCCCAAGCTTCTCGGGGGTTCTCTGCAGATGTGGACTATATGGTAAGCTTCAGGAAAAGTGTCTTACACAAAGCATCAGTTTTGATCATCTGGAGGTGTGGAGTGCTCTGTCTATGGTGGGAACTCTGTAGAATCTTTGTTTTATGCTAAATACTTAAGAATAGTTCCACATAGGACACCAAGGCTCCAGGACTCTAAAGAAAAAGTCTGTACTTGCAGGCGAGGCGCCCGTTCTGTGGCAGAGCTCAGATGCCATCCACTGTTCTGGAAACTGCTGGTGACACTGTTACAAGTCATGTGGAAAGGTCTCCTGGTTCAGAGTGTGATTGCTCTGCTGGCCAAAGTTCATGGGGTGCCTGAGAGCCCCAGCAAAGAAAAGTGAGTGGAGCCTTTGTGCTGCACACAGCCGCTGCCCCTTTTCAGTTCCCTTTGCCTCAGGCACCGCTGACAACCAGCCGAAGCCCACTGCCGGGACCGTTTCCTGAGCAGCTTGTCCCTGCGCTTCCTCATAGCCATGGAGTCCTGCTCAGCCCACTCTGCCAGCGCTTGTGGGAAAAACGTCTCACATAGTCCCGTGCGCCAGCACTGGAGGGTTTGCCCCTCTAGGAGAGTGTTCTTGAGGGTCATGAAGGGAGGAGAAGGCCTATGTGGCTTTGATACCCCACACTGTCAGCCTGGACACTGCAACTCATCCACCTGGGTGGGGCATTGGAGGCCTATGTATGAGCCTCTGAAAGCTCGACTTGGCTTCAGTGGTCATTTTGCCAGCATTTACCAAGAGGGTGTTCAGAGCTGGGGGGCTGAGCTCGGGGTGGACGCCATGGAAGGAGCCACGTTCTCACATGATGCCTGTGGTTTAGTGTAGAAATCTAGGTGTAACCCCACAGTAGTGCAGGATTGGCGCTGTATGACAGCTGGTGAGCGCGGCGTGTTTGGCACTGTGCCGAGCTCTGGACACGCACCCTCGCAGGCTCCATGGTGCACCCCAGGAGGGTAGCACCCTCCCTGCTGCACTTCATATGGCTGAACCTGCCTTACAGAGAGGCAAGACTGCTCGGGGGATACGACCCGGCCCTCAGGTGATGAGGTGAGGTGGGTACCTCACCCTCTGCCTGTGAGCCACAGAGGCCCAGGGCTCCATGTTGGGTGTGCAGGAGCTCCAAACTCCACATCTGCAAACTGAGACGGGGCTGTAGCTTCTTACAGCTGGAGCAAGGACTTGCCCAGAGGGCGGGGAAACGTGGGAATTCCAGCTGGAGCAGAGTGCGCACCTGGCCTGAGGAGGCTCAGGTCCTCGCGTGCTGTGAGAGCCCCCTGCAGTGTCATTGCTCTAGTCAAGTTCCTTGTGAGGAGGGGGCAATAGGCAGTTGAGAAAGGCAGCGGCGGGGCTTCGGCGGGCGCCCAGCAGTGAGGACCTGGGGCACACGGAGCCGGAAGACCTGTGCTGTGGGTGACAGGGGACCCTCCAGGAAGGTGCAGCCCCCCGTGGAGCTGCGGTGTGGTTGGCTGTAGATAAGCTGGGGTGTGCAGCGCAGCACACAGCCGCGGGGGGCCAGTGGGGCCCGGCGAGGATGGACCTCACAGTCTCGCTAATAGTTGGACTTACGTGTGAGGCACTATTTGTGTGTGTGTGTATATGTGGATGTGTGTGTGTACGTGTGTGTGTGTTAAGAGAAAAAAATATAACAATAAGACAGAGCTTCCAAGCAGCCTTAGGAGCACATTGCCTGCTGTTGTCTGTGGATAGCCACGCAGCACAAGATGTATAGGCGCGATTTCTCGTCCCAACAACATCAGCACCAACATTTTTTAATGAACTGAGAGAAGCGAGCCGCAGGACTCTCTCACCTCTCTCGTGCACACATAGATTTCTCTCTTTTACCCTCCCTTCCTTTCCCCATTCCCACATCACAGTTTGTCTTTCCTTCCGGACAGTTCCTTCCCATTTTTCAGTATCTGTTGTGCATTCTGGGCCTCATTTACTCATTTGGTTTCTCACTTTAATGAGACAATCTGATGCTTACACATGCAGGTCTGCTTTATTTCACTTGTGAGCATGGTCTCTAGTTGCATCCGTTTACCTAGAGAAGCCTCCAGTTTATCATTCTTTATGGCTGAGTAGTATTCCATGATATAAAAATACCAAGTCTTCTTTATCCATCTTCAGGAGATGGGCATCTGGGTTGCCTCCAAGATTCAGCTATGACAAACTGTGCTGCTATAAATGTGGGTACACAAATGTCACTGTGGTATGATGTTTCGAATTCTTGTGGGAAGATGCCCTGGAAGGGAATAGCTGGGTCAAATGGGACTTCTAGCGTTGCTTTTTTGAGGAATCTCCACACTAATTTCCACAGTGGTTGTGCCAGTCTACACTCCCACCCAGTTTTGTTTCTCTGATGTAAACGTGGTCCACAGCTGGCCACTCGCCTGTGGGCGAGGGTGGGGGGCAGGCCTCTGTCTGTGAGGTGGGTGGTGAGGAGGCCCGGGGGCCAAGGTAGCTCCCTCCATCCAGCCTTTGGTTGTAGACAGGATCCAGATGAGCTTCCCATTTTAAAAGGGAAACAGCGGTCTACATTTTTATAAGTGAAAAATATTTTGATTGGTTAGATGTAGGTTGTGTCATCCATGGAGGACGACACAGGAAGCTTGAAGAATGACCTTCCATGATTGAACGAAAGCTTCGCTTCTGGTGCAGTGCTTCGGTCACTCTTCTCTTGCTGCTGGGACAAATACCCAGCACTCAAAATGAGGGACGGGAAGGTTTATTTAGCTCACAGTTTCTGGAGGTTTCAGTCCGTACTCAGCTGGCTCCAAGGCAGAGAGGCACAGGGCAGAGAGCAGCCTTTCATGGCCAAGAGCAGAGAGCAAGGGAGCGTGGCAGCAGCAGCGGCCACAGAGAGCGAGTCTGTCTCCCTCATGTTGCGCTCAGGCTCTCCGCCCCGTCTGGGCACAGCGCTCACACCCAGGATCCCAGTGGATCATGAGTTAACCACAGAGTCCAGAGGTCCACTCACGACTGCATGAGGCTTTGTGGGGACAACTGGACACAAACCCTAAAATGCAGTGTGGTGCACCAGGGGCGGATGCCAGCTGGCATGGCTGCGGACTTAGGCGACATCCGCCAGTGCTGCCCTCGGGGCCAAACTGATTGAACTCTTTGATGCTCCACTTCCCGAGACATTCCTGCAAACTGATGGGTCGCAGCCTGAGCTCTTCGAGAACATGCCCCGTGCGCCTCAGGCCTGGAAAAGTTCTCGGGCCGTGGTCAGCCTCTGTGGAGCCATTCATGAAATAGCGGGACCCACTCATTCACTCCCCCATTGCCTCCTGGTTTTCCACACCTGCTCTGCGCCCAGGGCTAGAGCCAGAGTGGCGGATAGAACATGGCAGGCGGGCCTCGACCCCCAGTCAGCTTACATTCTCAGAGGCGGTCGTTCATACGGTAGCTGGCGCAGAGGAGGAAGTACTCCTTCACTGGCTCAGGGATGGTCTCTGGTTAGCTCCTGCTTGGAGCTTCTCAGGGCGCCTGGGCTCCAGAATCCCTAAAGCCTTGTGCAGGGATACTCGGCGCAGGCTTCTGCATCCTCAGAAGCTTCAGCAGCAAATGAATGCTGACCAGGTTCACTCCGTGTCCCAGGAGGTGCTGGGTGGGGAGAGGGAGGCAGGCTGGGGCTCCAGGCGTGCTTCTCTCTCCAGCTCACCCACCAGCCTTGTGGGACATCTGTGACACCACAGTGACACCTCTGGAGCCCCCTGTGATACTTTCTTGAGCCTAAAGGAGACTTTCCAGCATTCTGCGGCTCAGTGCAAGGCTGCCCACGCGCCCCTGCCCTACCTCCTGGGTGTGCCTCTCGGCCGTCACTGCTCCGAGCAGCAGGCCGAAGGAGCAGTAGCCTTGGTTGCAGGCAGACATCCTAGTCTGACTCTGCTCAGATCTATGCAGATTCCTAAGGCGAGGTTGCGATAGCGACCTGGGGGAAGGTTAAAACAAAATCATTCTACGGTAACAGACAGATCACCATGAACTCCACTTAAAATCCTCCCCTGTTGATTTCAGTAAATTCAGTGCCACCAGGATTGCCACTTTCTGAAGCAGTTCCAGAAGCTCTCTGTCCTGACTGTCTTTATGAGATGGGATAAAAACAAACAACAAAACACAGAGAACACTGCCCTGTGCTATTCAGCAGAAGGGTAGGTTCATTAAAACACCAGCGTGTCCCTCTCCACCCAGATTCACGCATGTTCCTTACCCCCTGTGGCACCGTGTGGTGTCCGGCTCTGTCCTGTAGTCAGAATGATCGCGAAGGGGAAGCTTGGGAATCAGTCAGAGCACTGAGGCAGCCAGGATGGGGTGACTGGCGACCCTCAGGAAAGAGGAGGCCAGAGCTGCTGCAGCGAAGGCAAGGGGGGCGGGATCAGGGGCATTCTTGGTGATGAGTCTCTTATTATAGTGATTTTTTGAAAAGCAAACGCTGGCCATTTATGAGCCGTCCCACATACATAACCCATCTTTTCCCGCAATGAAGGAGCTTGGTGGGAAGCGAAGGCGAGCCGCACTACGGCAACACGATGGTTAACCTGCAGTGCACCTCTGGTTCTCAGCATTTCCATGGGAGCAGAAGTGAGGAGCCCATGCTGGGAAGAGCCTCCCCCTAGGAAAGAGGAAGTTGGGGCTGGGGCTCCTGTGGTCGGTGGGGTTGAGGCACGAGGGGCGTGCAAGAGCAGCTGGGAAAGAGCCGTCGGGATGGGTGGGACCCGCCTCACATGTGCACAGAGAAACACAGAGGGATTTGGGAGACTGGGTGCGCCGCGTGGGTTTGTGGGTCTGCACATCTGCAGAGACCAGAGACAGAGCAGTGCACTGGCACAGACAGACATTCATCCAGCATCTCCAGTGCCTCTCGCATCCTCCGTGCGGGTCTTGGGGCATTCTTTGCATGGGGCAGGCGTCCATACTGTCTGTATGGACTGTTTCAGCTGTCTGTGACTTGTTGAAATGGTCAAATACATCACTAGGTCTTGACTAGCAGTGACTTCAGGAAGCACCATCCTTGACCATGGTGGATTTCCATGAGGTAGAGATGCAGCTAGGTGTGTGTGTGTGTGTGTGTGTGTGTGTGTGTGTGTGTGTGGTTGCTTCTCAGGCAGCACCGACTAATGAGTAGATGAGATCGAGGGTTCCATGTCACCCTCCTGGGTTCAAATCCCAGCTCAGCCCCTTGATGACCCTCAGCTCCTGAGTATGGACCTCCACCTCTGCACACTTTAGTGTTCTCCAAGTGAAAAACGCAGCGCTAACAGGGTTGTTTATGCACATGGGTTAAGTGAGTCCAGGTAGCTGACGTGGGACCATGCCCAGCACACAGTAAAGTCTTTGAAATTGTTAGTTGTTAGCTGAACACTTAGCTGAAGTCTCAACACTCGTGAATATTGACTGGCACAGTGACTATCAGAGATAAATGGCGTGGGGTGGGCGGCATCCCCGTAACCCTGTCTGGCGCTTACCTCCAGATTTCCTTAGACTTAGATCTTTCATATTACTGGCATCTTTACTTCCTTTTCCTTCTGAGCCATTTAAAGACCCACCACTGCAAGGGTATTGCATTGTGTTCAAGGCATCAGATCCCTGGGCGGGTACCCGGGACCCATGACATCCAGGACGTGGACCATCCTGAGCCTGGGCAGCATGGCAGCTTCACTCTGCATTTGCAGTGGTGCTGGTTCACCGAGGGGTGGAGCGGCCCGGCCCTGCAGAGGCTTCCACGGTCCGCACGCCCTCACCAGGACTCCGAGCAACAGATGGGAATGTGCAGCTTGCAGCCGCCCAAGGGGGTGTGGCCGAGCAGGTGGCCCACGACCACCGCAGCCCCCAGCTTCCGCAGCAGAGGACGGGGAATTCTAAATGAGGACCCTTGGGCAATCCCCCGGCTCTTTCCCAAACGGTCACAGGGCCTGCCGTGGGCATAGGACAGTGTTGGCTTGTCCTGAAAGGAAATGTGACTGGGGAGAGGCGCTGGATAAAGGGAACTTCTGGGCTGGCCATGTCCAGAAATTTCCTGTTGAGTGTTTCACTTCACGTTTAGGAAAGGATTGAGGAACTCCTGGAATCCAGTTCACGAAGGCTTAGAACGCAATGGAAACTGCTGCTCCCCTCTGTGCCCGGGGCCTCCTGGATGCCTTGCTGCGCAGGTGGTGGAGGAGTCCTGGGCTCCCCTCTACCTAGGCCCCCAGCTCTCCAGCAGTCCTGGGTGCATTGTTCACATTGCTTTTGCATCTCCAAGTTAAACAACAGAAAACAGGAGAATACTGTAAGTGGTTATCACTTTGTGTACACACACATACAGACACAGACACACACATACACACAGACACACACACACACACACACACACAGACACACGCACACACACACACACACACACACACAGCCCTGTCTTTGCAAGACCTGCCAGAACTCCCCACCACCCGCGAGCCTCCTCAATGTTTTTTGTTCTTTTTCACGTTTACACCAAGAGCCTTGTCCCGGACCAGACCAATGGGCATTAAAAAATCAGAAGCCAGACTGGCCAGGCCAGCTACCCTGAGACTTAAAGCAGGCAGAAGAGAATATCTGTCTCGCCAAGAGGGCTCTGTCTACCTTGCCACGGCTCTGAAGGTTTTAAAGAGCAGTTTTTGGAAGATCAAAGTCAGGTAGAAAGAGTGAGGGTCTTTCTTTCCATTGCATGGATCCTTAACCCATATTTAATGCAGACTCTGGATTTGAGACACAGCAAGTGTGCTCGTAATTATTTCAAACAGTTAAAAAAGCTAGTTAATGATGTTCAACATAAGTAATCATGTTAAATAGTAAAATTTAATTTCTTAAAAACTTAAATCCCCATGTCTTCTGGGATGTATTGTAGTGGGGGATGTCTGAGTAAATTAAATCCTCTCCGGCACACTAAAGCATCAATTTCCTTATGGTAATTATCTGCTAGATTGGATCTGTCAGAGGCCGGGAAGCAAGCCTGACATTATACCCTCTTTACAAAAAATGATTACAAAAAATTAAGACGAATGAGGAAAATTAAGGCTGTGGCTGGTAAGCCTCTATAAAGCTCTCACGGACCCTTCTACATAAGATACCATTGTAGCGAGGGGAAGCTTTTAATGACTAGCGCATAATCGGCCGAAGTCCATTAAAAGCGCGGCAGAAGTAACCGATCGCAGAGATAAGGGCCAGAAACGATTTTCCACCGAGTAGAAGCAATTTATTACACACAAAAACGCATTTCTAACGGAAATGTCTCGATGGACGGGGAACTCGGTAAAGGTGACAGGATTTATTTCCTGGAAAGTTTGCAGGAAAAGCGTGAAGCACAAGGTTCGAAGCAAGCTACGCTTCATCTCGCAGGGCCCTGGGAGGCAGTCGGTCGGGTAGAGCCCGCCCGAGTCAACCCCGGTGAGCGGCAGGCCCAGGGTGCCCCGTGCCCCGTCTGGATGCCGCGGAAGCTAATTTGGACAGATGTATCCTTCATGTCAGCGCTGGGCCTCGGCTGACGGCAGTGTGGATAACGGAATTGTTAATCCGCCGCTGTTGGAGCCAGCCGGGTGTGAAAGCGCTGCGAAGTATAATTTCGCGGCTATCAGGCCCGGCACATTAGTGTAATTAACTCCCAGGGACAGAAAAAACAAAATCCCCACTAAAAAGTGAGGAAAACCACCACAGCTCTCGCCACATCTCAGGAACGAAGGGTGCTGGGCTTGGCTTCCAGGCCCTGGTGGGTCCCTGCGACCCCCGCCTGCTGCCCCTGAAGTCCCGCTGTCGCTAGCCCCCATGACCATGCTTTGTGCCAGGAGTGTCACTTCCAAGGACTTCCTCCTCTTTGTAGGGCCTGCAGAGATCTTCTGTTCCTCTATGCCTCAGTTTCCTGTTCTGTAAAATGGGACAGTTGATGACATTCCGCCACTCCGGGGGTCACAGAGCTGCAGCAAGTGCCATCACATCTACTGCATGGTGGTGGCTTTGCCTTCTCTGACAGCTGCACCCTCCGGTCCATTGTTCGGAGGGCAAGGGCACCTGTTTGGGCTTCTGTGGAAATCCCAGCGGGTGCTACAGTGGCTGGAAGACAGGAGGTGCTTTGAAGGGTGTCTACCTGCTGGTACACACCTGCAATCCCAGCCTGCAGGAGGCTGAGGCAGGAGGATTGAGAGTTAGAGACCAGCTCAGGGATCTTAGCGACTATGTGAGACCCTGTCTCGAGGTAAAAATAAAAGATGGGTCAGCACAAAGACCCAGAGATCAAGCCTCAGGACTGAAAAAAAAGAGTGCAGCGACGGGTGGTCAGGCCGGCATCCCTGGCCCAGGCTGTGGGGACCGCTGCTGCGGGGACCTGAGCCCTGGGCTGAGCTCCTGCCATAGTGGTCGCTCTGCTGACCAGGGAGTGCAGGCGGCCCTTTGTGGTGAGGCTCGGCAGCCACAGTGTCAGGGCGAGGCGGCCCAACCGGTGCCTGTGGCCGGCCTGCTGCGGAGCCCTCCTGCTCCTACCTGCCTACAGTCCCACCTGAGCCTGGCTCCTGGTCTGCTCCAGTGCCCCCAGCAGGAGCAGGGCCCCCTGTCCTCACGACCCCCACGCAGTATGCCTGCGTCTCCACAGCTGCATGCTCCATGCCGCACTGTCTTCATCTGCAAGCCCCTGGTCATTCTTACAATTTTGATTTTATTTTTGCCTACAAGTAATGTTTGACTCATTCTTCTGTCAGCGGCCCCCCCCTGTATGTATTCAACCAACTGCATATTGAAAATATTCGAAAAATATTGCATCTATCCTGAACATGTACAGGCTTTCATTCTTGTTATAATTCCCTAAAAAAACAGTGTGGCAGCTACTTGCACAGCATTTCCACTGTGTTTGGTGTTATGAGTAACTGAGGGAGTGACTGAAAGTTTAGGAGGAGGTGTGTGGGTCATGTGCAGACGGCAACCCTCTCTATAAGGACCGGGCACCCACTAATCTTGTTATCCACTAGGGGTCCTGGAAGCAACCACCCTGGATCTCAAGTGATAACCGTGTAGGGGTGTAAGGTGAGAGATGAAGGGACACATCCTGGCGTGCCGAACACACCCGTCTCGTGCTTCAGGTGAAGTGCTCTACTGCAGCTCTCTGGCACTCAGGGCAGATGAACCGCTTTCATTAGACTTTGTTTATATTTACACAAAAGCCCTGATGAGACGATGCCTCCAGCTAACTGATGGGGCTCTGCTGCCCCGGGAGCTGGCAGTTGAAGACGCAGGGCACGGTTTCTTTTATCTATTTGTGCCTGCATTGGCCTGGAAGCCCAGCCTGGCACTGCCGGTACCCAAGGAAACGCAATCTAACTTACTGGTGGCTATGAATATAAAATGTGTCCAAAGGGCGCGCGAGGCGCTCGTTTAGCTGCCTAATTGAGCGTTTCTCCTGCGCCTGCGAACCGAGGAGCCCTGCGTCCTGCGGGTTCCTTGCCTTGTGGCCGTCCTCACCCTGGGCCCCGAAGCCTGGGGCTGGAGGCAGAGCGTTATCGTTTTCAGGCCTGGCTCCAGGGCAGGGATGGCAGGGCAGAAGGGGTGGGGGAGAAGCCGCGCACCTCATGGTGGACGGGAGGCGGAGCGCGAGGCTCGCCCTGCCAGATCAGCCCCTGCGATCCGCCTCTCCCGAGCGAACCCGGCTCCCATCCACGCTTCAGCTGCGGCTCCATAGCGCAACACCCCGTGGTGATCCGGCCCCCTCCCCAGTCCCCTCCTCTGACTGTGGGAGCCTTTTGGGGGACACTGTAGGTCTAAACCGTATCACCGGGCTTCTTTCTTTCTTCCTTTTGCTAATCTTAATTATTTTTCACAGCATAAGTTTTGTGTTTAATGGTGGTAAAATATGCCGTAAAATCTCATCATCTTCGCCATTTTGAGGCGGCGAACACTAACAACCACGCACCCGTCGGCACCATTTCTCCTTCTGCTCGAGAGTGTCTGTGATTGGGTTTTCTTGCTGCTTTACGTGAGGAGGAACGCGGTGCCTGACCTTCTATACTAGACGCTTGTCACTCAGCAGTGTCCACAGGCTCCCAGGTTGCTGCACGGGTGGAGATTTTCTTCATCTCTAATGCTTAACTGTGCTACTCTCTTGGGACCACTGCATTTGTTTATTTGCTCACCTGTCTATGGACGCTGGGCTGCGTTCCCTGTCATGGTTTATATGTGGATGTACTCTGAAGGCCTCGTGTGCTCAGAGGTTGGGATTTGGGGAGGTGATTGAATCATGGGGGTGCCATATAACTCACTGTGTTGTTAGGAGGTGGGGTCTGGTCAGAAAAAGTTCACTGTGGGCATGACATGGAAAGAGTTACTGTGGGGATGACCTGAAGAAAGTTCACTGTGGGGATGACTTGGAGGCAGGTCACTGTGGGCATGACCTGAAGGAAGTTCACTGTAGGCATAATTTGGAAGAAGTTCACTGTGGAAGTGACCTAGAAGAAGTTTACTGTGGGGATGACCTGGAAGAAGTTCACTGCGGGGATGACCTGGAAGAAGTTCACTGTGGGGATGACTTGGAAAAAGTTCACCGTGGGCATGACCTGGAAGAAGTTCACTGTGGGCACGACCTGGAAGAAGTTCACTGTAGGGGTGACCTGAAGGAAGTTCACTGTGGGCATGACCTGGAAGAAGTTCACTATGGAAGTGACCTGGAAGAAATTCACTGTGGGGATGACTTAGAAGAAGTTCTCTGTGGGCCAGTGTCTCCCTTTGAGGCTCCTTTCTTGCTCTGTGCTTCCTTGCCCCCATAACATGAGCAGAGGTTCCTTCACTGTGCCCCTCTGCCATACTGTTTCTTCTTCTTTGGAGCTGACTATCTAGGGACTAAAACATGGACCAAACAGCCTCCTCTGTCCTTGCAGATGTTGGGCTCTCGTGTCCCAACAATGAGAAAGTGGTGAGGACATTCACATTTGGCTGTTACACACAAGGCTGCCATGAATACTGCTGAAAACAACTTCTCCCCAAGGTCCTACTTCCCATTCTTTTGGGTAGCTACTCTGCAAAAGGACTGTTGGATCCTACATTTTATTTAAGGTATCGCCCCAGTTTTTGCACTGGCTGGACCTTTTCACATTCTCATCGTCGGTACGAGAAGGTCCCAGTTTCTCTACATCCTCAGCAATCATGGCCGTTTTCTTCTGTTTTAAAGAACAGCCGTCCTCCTGTCAGATGAGCAGCAATGTCTCCTTACAGGTCTTGCTTGTATTTCCTTAATGGACAGCTGTACTTGTGTTATGCGCTTTCTATCATTTGGATCATTTCCATGTCTTCTTTGCAGCAATGTCTGTTTGAGTCCTTTCCCCATAGTTAAATCAAATTATTTGTTGTTAAGCTATAAGCAATGTGCCAGGCAGCTTTCTGTCACCATGATGAGATACCTGAGATAAACAACTTGAAGGGGAGAAAGGTTAGTTTTGGCACCTGGCTTCAGAGGCTTTGGCCCATGGTCTCCTGGCTTCGTCACCTTGGGCAGAGGTGGGGCTCAGTGATCTTCAAGGCAGAGGGTGTAGTGGAGCAAATGCTGTGCCAGGAGGCAGGCACAGAAGAGCCCTGAAGAAGGAAGGGGTGTGGGTGAAATGCACCCTCAATGCCGTGGCCCTGTGGCCACAGTCAGTGGGACCGTGCCTCTTCATCAACCTTAGAGCTATGTCTCACTAATGGTTTAATCCATGGATAAAGTTAGAACCTTCGAGCTCCCACTGCATCCAGCCCCCACCTCATCCAGCCCCCACCCCCACGGCCGAGGCAGGAGCTCAAGGGCCCAACACGTGAGCCGTGGAAGGCTCATAGCTGAGCTATAGCAGGGAGTCACCTACAGAGCCTGCATATGTTAAGCTTTAGTAGATCTATGCCTAGCTGTGCATAATGTGAGTAGAACAGGGGCTGAAAACATCCGACCGCTCTTGGGCTCCCCATTCTCCTTCTTTCCACCTCTAGTGAGACACTGAGGGCAGGAGTTGGGCAGCGATGGCTGTTAGGCTTGTGACCTGAACACTGAGCAAGCTTGAAGGCCAACGTGGGCACAATGTCACGGTCCCACTCTGCACCCCATGCTCTGAGGTGAAATCCTCCACTATGGCTTTGTCAACAAATAAGCAGAAAGTGGACGCAGATGTAGACCCCTCGACTTACAGCAGGGTGTCTTCCCGAGAAGCATCACTGATTGAAAAATGAGATCCAAATACACACTGAGTCCCTGTAACCTGCAGCCATGACCCTGGGTCCTGAGGCAGGCAGCGACCTGGAGCTCCTGCTGCCTCGCTTCGCCCCAGAGGCTCATCATGCAGTCGCCAGCCCAGGTGAAGACCCAAATTCCAAGGACACCTTCCACTGTGTGTAAGCTGCTTTCGCACCGTGATACCATCAAATTATGTCAGACTCTCCCGAGTTGGCAATCCTCTGCACACCGAACCATGGTCACATTTATCTACTGCCATAGACTAAATGTCTATACTGCCAAAATCGGTGTGCTACCAATGGTGACATCCTAGGTGATGGTATTAAGAGGGCAGGGATTAGCATCTTGGCGTAAGAGGCTACGGAGAGCTCTTCTTCGTCCTCTATTATGCAAGGATAGAGTGAACAGGAGATGTCAGAGCCAGGCGGAGCGCCCTCAGCAGACCCCAAATCTGTCTGTATCTTGTCCTTGGCCCTCCCGGCTGCCAGAGCTGTGGGAATAAATTCCTGGCATTGAGAAGCCACGTACCTTAAGGCTATTTGTTCCTCGAGCCTGAATAAACTCAGGAAGTTATAAATCTAACGAGCATGTAAAGGAGGTGGCGAGGGGTGCTCTTGTCACTGACAGCATCCTGTGGATGGGGCCAGAGAGTGACTGAGGAGTCCTAGGTCTGCTTTCCTGTCACCTCTTCTGCAGTTCCTTAGAGGCCATGGACAAAAGTTGTTGATTTCTTGTACCATTGTAAAAGCATGCGCTATCAGACCAAGGGCTGTGGCCTAAGCAATTATAGACATTCACCCACGCTTTAACCATTTAATTGGCTCAAATAAAATGGTTTCTGGGTGGCTGTCCACACACTTTCTCCATAAAAGCGAAGGCATAAAAACACCAACTGCTTCAAAACATATTCAGGAAGGATCTGGGATGTTAAGAAGAGACCTTAGGGCTGGCCACACAGCTCAGTGGATTAAAGCACCTGTAAGCAGGCACAGGGGCCGGGGGTTTGATCCCTGGGCCTTCCCTGCTGGCCCTGCTCCTGGGGCGTGCTGAGATGGCAATTGAGACTAGGTGTGGTTGTGCATGCCTCTAATCCCAGCTCTTGGGAGGCTGAAAACAGGTGGATCACTATGAGTTTGATCTAGTAATGAGATCCTGAATGCCCTGTAGACCTTTTCTTTAAAAAAAAAGAAGAGACCTTGCCTGTGACACAGATCAAGGCAATAGGTTTCCAGCCAAGAACAGGTGAAAACAGTCCTCTGGAGATGGAGTGACAGAATTTCCCGTCCTCCTACCCGGGAGCCCAGAGTTCCGGGATGGGCAGGACCCAGCAGTACAAGCTAAACCAAAGCGAAACAGCAGAGAACAGCTTCGTGTCAAAGGAATATGGAAAAACATGGTGCATTTCCTCTCCTGAGGCAGCTCACGATGTGGATATGGGAAAAGGAGCCTAGTGGCAGCGGGTGGTCTCCCAGCCTGAAGCAGGGATCAAGTCTGATATCCCCATGGGAGGACAGGATGGTGGCAGAAGTGGGACACATTGAATCTGCATCAGTTTGTCCTCCCCCATGACCAGCTCTCCTGTCACTCTCAGGAAGGTGGGGTACAAGTCCCGTACTTTAGAGTGAGCTCTGCAACAACTGGCTGCCTAGGTGCCCGGCCTGCCACCCTGGCTGGCGCGCTCTCTGGGAGCTCCAACCCGGTGCCCTCCATGCCAGGCCCACAGGCAGCTGCTCCCCCTTCCACACAGAAGCCTCTTCTCATCTGTGTGTGGCCATCTCACAGAACACTGCCTGCTAAGCACTCACGGTTGCCTGGCTTTGGAGTACACCGCGACGTTTCCCCGGGCCTAGCAGGCATCCCATAAACGTCCGCTAAAGCGGTGAAGGATGGCGGTGGACGGGTTTGCAATTTCTCCCTCATTTTCACCACCTTAGGACTTCCATTAGGTGAGGTGCAAATGGAGCCACTTGGCCTCTCTCTGCTGTGTGCACCTCAATTTTCTTCTCCCAGCACCGGTTGATTTCCTGACGTCTGCTGGGCGATTCTTCTACCCTGAGAAAGCAGCTTTATAGGACAAACAGGGCATATAGATAAAGATTGTGAAACAGTAAGGAGAGAGCAATAAAGAGGCCGAGCTGGAGTCAACAGCTCCCCCAGGGGCTGCGGGGGCTCCGCGCGCATCTGATCTACCACTCGGCTTTCGCTGAGGAGGGTGAGGGAAGGGCCCACCAGGAGGGCTGCTCTGCGAAGTGTGATGTGAGCCCAGCCATTGCTGTGACGGGGCTGGGAGCAGGTGGCCGGCAGAGGAAGAGCTGAGTGCACGGAGCTGGGGGTCGTGAGAGGACCTGTGTACCCCCCGGAAGGGGCTGTCCAGGGAATCAGAGGCCCCGAGGCTTTTTTTTTCAGGGCTGGCTCGGCCTGCCCTGGGGGTGGGGGTGGTGCTGGGGATTGAACCAAGGTGCCAGCGGTTGCCGAAGCTTTCCTAAGCAGGCGCTTTAGACCGCTGAGCCATCTCCCCGGCTGGCGCCTTATTCTCCCCAGCGCTCATTCCTGATGTTTTTCCAGGCCTCCGATGCGCCTGGACTTGCGTCCCTTCCCCTCTCCAGCGGCCCTGCAACCCCGCGGCGCAGCACCTTCCCAGCAAGGACTGAGCGGCGCTGAGAACCCGGGGTCCTTCCTCGGCTCTCAGTGGGCGCCAGCTCAGCCCTGTCAGGTGAGCTGGGGTGGACACGGCCGGGTTCCCAGGCCCGCTCTGACGATATATCGTGTGGATTTGACAGTCTTAGAAAGTTAGAGACTGAGAGCAGAAACCACGGAGTGGGACATGTAACTGTGGGCAGAACCCCTAAACCAAGGCTAAGGAAACACTCTCCCCACCCCCTCCGCCTCTGGGGACTTGATTCCTGGGCTTGCGCACTGAGGGTCTGAACACAGCGTTACCTTGCCTAGGCTGGGCTCGAACTTGTGATAGCCCTGCCTCAGACTCCCCGGGTGCTAGGACTTCAGGTCTGCACCAAATAATCCTTGCGTCCCATGGTCGGGGGCCAGGAGCACTGCCAGCCCGCTGAGGCCGGGGCTCCTCAGGCGCAGACTGCAGACTGGCTCCTCCCCACTTCCCTCTCCCTCCTCCCTGCTCCGCTGCGCTCCTCCCCTCGCTTCAAGCTTCTCCCCACTCCCTGGCGGGAAGGGCCTACAAGCACGTGGCCCCGTGGCAGACCTGCAGGGCTCCAGAGAAAGGGGTGTGGCACCGAGGAACTGCCCGGCTGGTCCACTGGAAGCCCATCCCCGTGCCCCGGTGCTGCTGGGCCAGTGCTGACCTCACGGTGGCCTCTGAGAAGCTCAGCCCCCTAGGGTGCAGCAACCGCCTGGCTCGGGCCCTACCGGAGCACACCTCTCCCCCAGCTCTGTGTCACCTGCTGGCTCCGTGGCTTGAAGCCACCCACTGGCGCTGGGGGTGTGTGGCCACGACCAGTGTCCCTTGTTCTCCGTGGGGCACCCCAGGGCCCCGCAGCTGCGGCAGTGCCTTGCATAGCCCGTGTGTGGCTTCGCTTGAGAGTGGCCTGTGCTCTGTCCTGGTGGCAGCGTGGAGGAGTCGCTCACGGAGAGACACAGGCCACTGGTTTTCTGCCATTTCCATCACCGCACTTTAACTTGTGCTGGCCGCGGAGCCCTCGGCCGTCTTCAGAGGCATATTAATATTTCCGTGACCTTTACTAGGAGGCACACTTTTAAACAGCAAAGGCAGCGAGCCAGCAGCCTAAGAGGCGGACTTCTGACCCCGGTTTGATGAGCGCATTAGGGCAGTAGGTCTTTTCTCTAAGCACCAGCACAGTGGCGAGAACAGAGAAAGTTCAAATCCACGGAGGAGCACATGCGACCTGGACTCCATGATCTTTCAAACATAAGTTTCAACATAGCTTTCGAAATACTGTGGCGCTCCACCCAGTCTCTTAATTCCACGCTTGATTATTTGTGTTACTTGAGATCAAACCCAGGGTTGCTTGCCTACTGCGCTACATCCTAAGCCAGGTTTATTTATTTACGTTGAGGGAGGCTCTAAGAGGCCCAGTCTGTGCACTGACCTGAGGTCCTCCTGCTTCGGCCTCCCTCCGTGCTAGGGTTCCCAGCATGTGCCGCTGTCCTGGCTTCAGTTCCATACTACGTGCTGCATAATTGGTGTGATTTTTAAAGGACTATAGACCTGGTCAGCATGTAGGTAGAGAAGGGAAGGGAATGGGAAGGAGGAGAGGGGAGGGGGGAGGGGAGGGGAGGGGAGGAGAGGGGAGGGGAGGGAAGAGAAGGGGAGAGGAGAGGAAAGAAGAGAAGAGAAGAGAAGAGAAGAGCAGAGAAGAGAAGAGAAGAGAAGAGAAGAGGAGGCTCCCTGTCCGGAGGGCATGCCCACTCCAGCGTGGCGGTGGGCACCCTGTCCCGTTCCCTTCAGGTCTTCATGCCTGGTCTCCGTCAATCCTACCCGGATGTGGATTTGGTTTTGCATCTGTGAACCTATTCCCTGGGGCTCCTGAAAACTGAGTCCTTTCTTCCACACGCTTCTGAAAACGGCTCTTCATTTCCCTTGCCTCTTTTTTGACTGGGCCTTTTATGCAGGGGTGTGTGCTCTGTTGTTTGAGTTCTTTATATTGAGTTCTAGATGTTAGTCCTCTGTCTGAGGAATAGCTGGGGAACGCCCTCCACCCACGTCATAGGTTTTGTTTTCATTTGGCTGGTTGTTTCTGTCGCTGGACAGAAGATTTCCAGCTCGATGCGATCCCATTTGTTGATTCTCAGCGCTGCTTCCCATGTGACGGGCTCTGATCAGAAAATCCTCGCCTTCGCCTAGGACGGCAAGAGTTGTACCGAGTCTGTCCTCCAATAGGTGTGTTCCTGTTGCAATATTTAGTTCTTTGATTCATTTTAATTTTGGTGTAGTACAGGGTGAGAGATGCGGGGCTAGATTTGTTCTTCTGCACATGGAAGGCCAGTTTTGCAGTTCTGTTTTTGTATTACTAATTGTAAGGAAAAGAAATAGCAACGAGACAGTTTCACAAAATGTTAGTAGGACAGTTCCATAATTAATACGTTGCATATTGTTGTCTTCGCAGTGTTTGTTCAGAGTACAAAATGCAAACTTGCTACCTTGCATAAACACTATTAGTACAAATCTTTCTTCTCATTGAACTAGGAGCAAGTAGCTGTGTGGAGAGTCCCACTGGCATCGTTTCTGCCACAGTGTGCTCTTAACCTCTCAGTGAAATAGTCTGACATCGTCGAGGCTGCTTCTGCATCGGGGCTGCAGGGCGAAAGGAGCCGCTTACAGTGCTGCTGGGAATGTGAGTTTGTACAGCCACCGTGGAGGCTCCCTGAAGAACCGGACCTAGAAATTCCACTTGACCCAGCTCCTCTGCGAGTCTTCCCAGGAGGACTGAAGGCATCCTACTACAGTGACACAGACATGGCCGGGTCTACAGCAGCACACCGCACCCAGCAGCTCAGTCTTGGACACGGCTCCTATGTTCACCAGCAAATGAGTGGATTAAAAAATGCCTTGCTTACCCACAGTGGAGAACTCCTGCGCCCCGAAGAAAGGTAAACTTGAATAACGTGTAGGAAATTGGGTGTGCCTCAAGGCCGTACAGGACATGAAGTAAATCAGGTACTCGGCTTAAATCTTGCATGATTGCTGTTATGTGAGAAATCTAGATGGTGGATAAAGAGCAAAGTGAAGGATAAGCAATGGGGCGCTTGGAGCTGGAGCTGTCCCGAGTGGGAGTTGGGGGTGCGGGATCCACAGGGAGGACAAAGGAATCGAGGTGCACTCTGTCCGTGGGCCTGCTCTACCGGCAGGACTCACACACGTGTGCTGCCAGCGTCTTAATGAAATCAGTCAATCAGCCAATAGATACAAGAGACAGAGGCCTGGATGGACTTTCCCAGTGGAGAGTCGGACGCTCCGCTAGCTTGCCTTTCCACCTTTTAAAGTTCATTAAAACTATCTGCCAATTGCTCACGAAAAGCACCCTCAGAGCTGCGTGTAGGCTGCATGTGAACCCCAAGTCGTCCTACATGGAGGACTCTCAAGGCTGCAGGCTCAGGGCCCTCGAGGGCCTGGGAAGCCCTGCCACGGTGGTGGGGCGTGCCTGCCTTCACCTCCTCTGCTCTCTGCGGGGACTGCTGGCCGCAGTGGGCGCAGCTGCACAGCTCTCCCTCGCCAGCTTGGAATCCCTGTCTCTCTGTGTCCCTGGTCTCCTGGGCCTCTGCTTTGGGCACACTTAGCCCTCCCTGCAGCTCAGCAGCCCCCAGGGAGAGGCTGGCACCCCGAGGGCCTCAGACCCTCTAAAGCCCATGGCATTAATCAGGCATGGTCTGTGGTGCTGCCCTGTCCCCTCTGCCCACTCTCCAGGCTGGGCACCACCCCCATGGGCCCTGCCCTCTGTTCCTCTCCTTGCCCGGCTCCATAAGGAACAACCGAGTCTCTCTTGTCTTCTATCTTGTGGCTTTGCTCACAGAATACAATGAAAACGACTTCCCCAGGCTGGAAAAGTAGGCGCACACCCAGCACACTTCGCAGTCTACAGAACTAGAATGGAGGTGCTTGCCCAGAAGTCCTGGGGCAACCAGCGCAGTTGGGGTGGGCACCCACCTCCTGTAGCAAGGAGCACGAACTGCCCCATCTGTGCCAGGAGGACACAGGAACTGCCATGGCAACAGCGACCGCGAGGAGGCCCCAAGCCGACCGTCATGGAATAGTCCAGGGCGAAAACAAGCACATTGAATAAAACCAAATGCCGTTTGGGTAGAATGGAGAAAAATTTCTTCTGACGCAAAGCACTAAAAACTACAGTACCCAGCCCAGAATTTGCTTTTCCTTATAGTTTATTTAAAATGCAAATGCTCATGCTAGATGGGGAGGCTTTCCCCCTAATTCCATGAATTCTCATTTTCAGAAAGAGCATAATTTTGGGTAAACCAACTTTTTTTGGGAGTGGGAGTGGCTCGGCCCACTCTGAGGGCAGGGCTTGAGAAGCATGTGGTGCTGGGGACCCAGCCTTGGTGCCCTGTGTCTGCCTAAGCTTGCCCAAGCAGGCGCTGTGGACTGCTGAGCTCTCTCTCCAGCCCAAACCAATGTCTTTTTGGCTCAAGACGTGCAACTGCTTCCTACTGGATCATCTCTTAAGCAGGATGAGTAAGTAGAAGCACACCTGTCTCACAAAAGGACGCGATCCTTCCATTTTTTAAAAGGACAGTGTAGTTTTTAAAAAGCAAGATCACTCAGTTAACCCCAGACCAGCTGGTTGCATTTGCCTGGCTACAGGGACGGTGGAAAGCTGGTGACTGTGGCCCTCTTGTGTAGTGATTCTTTATCTAGTGTCCTGCTTGCTCTCAGACCTGCCTGCCATACAGAGCCTGTGCACCCCGAGCCAGCAGGCTCCCTGCCCTCTTGGGGTGCAAGATGCAGCTGCTCCCTTGCCTCTGGGCAAGGCGGGCCATCGACCACACGCTACCCAGTGCGTGAGACTCAGGGCCACCTCGGAGGAGAACGCTCAGAGTTGGGGCCAGAGGCCGCTTGTGTACTTCGGCAGGCGACAGCTCCTGCACCCCCTAGGAGTCTCCCAGGTGTGGGGCAGTTGCATCTGGTCCGGGCTGGCTGCGGCGCCCAGGCTGGCCACCCATGTGCTTCCTGACCTCTTTGGGTGACCCGAAGACTGGTGTGGAAATGCCACTTCTCAAGTCAATCTTTTCTTTTGTTTTTCTGAAATTTTTCATTTTGTTAGTACACACCCACAGTACAGGATGCTCCTAGTTCGGGGGAGTCAGTGCGGGGACACAAGGCACCTCAGGACTTTCCCCTCCCTCACCTTCTGTGGCTCAGTCCCCTCCCATCTGAGGAAGATCCAGCAGGCTCCTCCTACCTGTCTCCTGTTCTGTGCCTTATTTACATTTTGGGACTTTCACATCAGAGATCCCATGCAACATGTAGGTTTTCAAGGAGTTATTTTCAACTATCCATCCTGAAAACATACTTCACAGAGAAGCATACCTGCTCCACAGGGACAAACCCTGTGCTTCCCAGAGATGACAGATAGTTCACTTTACCCTGTGCAAACTGGAAAACAGAGATCTATCATGGAGTGTTCCCACTTATTAGGACAGAGTTCTGGGTTCGCGCCATGCTCTTGCTGTGGCCGCAGCTGTTCCTCCTAACCACAGAGGCAATTTGGACAGACAGTAAGGGGAGGGTTGGGTGTCACTTCCTGCCCCACCACCCCCCATTTGATGCATGAACCTCATGGGAAAAACATATTTTTAACGTAACCTGCATCTCACCACCTTTCTCAAAGATCTAAGGCAGCCGCCAATACTATAAGGACGCTAAAGTGATGCAGACAGATCTGAACAGTGGAGAGAGCGAGGTGTGGGCGGCAGCAGGTCCACAAGCTACCACAGCCTGGGGTGTGCACCGCTCAGCTCAGAGGAGCTCTTAAAATAGCAGTCCCGAGTGTGAAACTGGTTTCTGTTTGTGCCAGGGTGGCAGGCAATGTGCTCACTTAGTCGGCTGTGAGCTTCCTGGCTGGCAGGGGACAGGGCAGCTCTTCACCTCATCCCGTCTTCCTCTCTGTTCTGTGGGCCTGTGAGCTTCGGAAAGGATCGAGGTGGGGAGGGGGTGCCTGCCAGGCTCAGCGCCCAGCCCTGCAGGGGAGACAAGCATTTTCCTGTTCTAAATTCTGAAAAAGAATTTTAAATCTTACCTTTAATATAGAAAGCTTTTTATATTCAGGATAGTGACTCTTGTAGCTTTATGGCTTTCTAGAATTTCTTGTGCTTTAGGGAAGGGTCTACAGAGTGTTCAGGGTCTCACTACTAGATCAGACTCGTAGTGATCTGCCTGTTTACAGCCTCCCAAGAGCTGGATTACAAGTGCATGCCACCACCTCCAGCCTCAATTGCCCTCTTAGCACACCCCGGGGGGTGGGGTCAGCATGGCAGGCTGGGGAATTGAACCCCGAGCCCCTGTGCCTGCTTGTAGGTACTTTAATCTGCTGAGCTATTTGGCCGGCCTTTATAGCTTTCTAATTTTAAAGAAATGCATCTATGATCACAGCACTAATAACTATTAACCTCTTTTCTTGTATCTCCCTGTTACTATATATACATATATATGCATGTAATTTAAATGGATAATTAAATGCATAATGCTGTAAAATGGGCTTTTGCACTTACCAACATTGCATGCCTTTTTTCCACAATAATGATTATGAAGCTTTATTATGTTTAATGCACATATTATATTTCAATATACCATTATTTCTTCATACCGATCAAGGAGTAGTTACAGTCCTTCAGCACCAAAACCCGTGGGTGTTTGAGTCCGTCAAATGAAGGGGCATAGAATTTACCTGTAACCCACTCTAATCTTCCAACGCACTTTGTTTATGAGACAGGGTCTTGTTATGTAGTCCGGGCTGGCCTTGAACTCGCTATGTATTCTAGGATGGTCACAAATTCCCAGCGATGCTCCTGCCTCAGCCTCCTGAATGCTGGGATTACAGGTGTGCTCTGCCAAGCCTGGCATTCAATGCACTTGAAATTCCTGACCCCATGTAAATTCAATGTAAATCATTATGTGTTGAGGAAATGACATGAAAACTCTGTGCCTTGTGGGTAGAAACACAACATTCTCAAATGCTTTCCACCCCGGTCGTTGGGCTCCACGGACACGGAGCCCACAGACACGGAGGGCGTCTATCCCTGCGCAACACCTCATCACATTTCCTGTTGACAGGCATGGAGAGTTTCCTGTTTTGTCAATTAAACAGAACGCTGCCCTTCTAACTTTTCTATGCCAATGTGCTTGTTCAGTTGCATAATTATTTGCTTGACAAAATCCTAAAAGTGAAATTACCTGGTGGAAACAGCCACAGCATTCTAAATCTTGTCCACGTGTCCCTTGGCAGGTGTTTCCGTGTCAGCTCTTGGGAGTGTGTGAGCCCTAAGTCACTCTTTCCAGGCCAGCACTGGCCCACAGGGGAAGGTGACACATCACAGGCAGACTCCGAGGAGCTGAGACGTGCAGCTGTGCAGCAGCCGGTCATGTTTCCTGGTTTTTAGCTTTTCATTACTCCTCTTTGTGCTTATTCTGATAACTTAAGCATTAAGAATATTTTTATAAATGAAGTGAGAATCTGATTATTTTCACTGATATATTTTCCAATCAAGTTTGTCTCAATTTTTAAATATAAAGTCTTTTGTCCCCCTTCATGGTGTTTTTGCTTCAGTGTCTTCCTTGGAAAATAATTCTGTATACACACACATTGCCACCACTGCCACTGCTACCACTACCACTGCCACTGCCACCCCCACCACCACCCCCACCACCACCACCATCTTATAAACCAAGTCTCTGGTAATCTATCCTAGGCTGTAAATGAGCAATTTAAGCTTGTATTCCAGGAGCAATTTGACTAGTGGATGGCCCTTATTTTTCTTTTTTAACTTAAAGCTCATTTTCTCAATATATTCTGTTGGAAAAAGACATTCTATATTCATGGATTACTCCTATATTTTGAATGATTTCAGCTGTTTATGTCTAGATTTTCTATTTTGCTC